>KB205941.1:1710119-1882975 GCA_000328965.1 Ascocoryne sarcoides NRRL 50072
CCCCCTTCTTCGCTCTCCCCTAGACCATAACCTCGACTTGGTTCATTTGGTTCCTGTCGAGCAGAGGAGCCACCGAGCCGCCTGATGGCTGCTCTTGACCAACAAGTTCTATGTTCGACTTCGTATTTGGGAGCGAACAGGGCCTCATGTCTTACCCCTACGTATCTTTCTTACTATGTGTTTCAGATGGACCGTCGAGAGATAGAGAGGGGTTGGTATTTGAGAAACAGGCTGACGAGAAGACTCTCTCTTACACGCTCCAACTCCTCCCCCCCTCTTCTTGTTGCCCCCCCCTCCAATTCCCGTGCACTCCTCCCACCCTTCTCGAGACCTATTCATCTATCTCCATGCGATCTATACGGACCGCCACCGCTCCATCCAAGACGACTCGACGTGATATAGAACCCCCCTCCCTCCTCTCGCGCTGCCCCTTATGGCTGAACCTTGTCGGGGCCCGCCTATCAGACGGAAACTCTAATCCGATTGCTGCAACTGGCGCCCTAGCCGAAGACGCTAGAGAGCTCTCCGAGTGAGACCTCAAAAATGACCGCGCAGGCAACACCTTCACGCTTCACCTCTAGAAGCCTTGCCTCTCGACATCTCCGCGTCTCTGCGTCTCTGCATCGCTGCACCTCTACATCTCTACATCTCTCCATCTCTGCCCGCCGGCCTCCTTTCGCGGCGATCTCCGGGATCTCTCTATCGCGGCTTTCGCACGCGGCCAACCTGATCGACGTCTACATATCTCGAGCTCCCCATCCTCCCCTCACCCTCCCAGCTCTCTCGACTATCTCTCTCCCAACCTCGCCCGGCAACTGTTCGGCTCTGGCCAATAACGTCGACACCACCCTCCACCCTCCGCCCATCACACCCTCCCCCTCTATCACTTAGCACGACAACCTACTCTCCCACCCTGACTAACGAAGAATCCGATCACGAGCCGGGACTCGGAGCTAGAAATCTACGTGCTGGTCTCGACCCCCCCGGCCATTCGCGGTGGTCATTGGACACCCTTGGAATCGGTTTCAAGAGAAACCAGTCGCTTTCTTTCCACCGAGTCGATCGACGCAGGACATACCTGCAGCCTACTCCGAGTAGTGCGACCGGCGGCATTCGATAACCGGTGCAGAGCACACCTCTGCCGTATCTCGACGAGCCCCCCTCTATCTCGATCGAGTCCGACGAATCACGGTGCGAGGGTTCGGCCATTTTCCAACTTGCAGCCATCACCATGGCCTCCTCCTCTTTCAGAGACTCCATGAATTCCCTTGGGTGGTCACGCCGCGATCCGGATGTGCCCGTAAACACCTCTCAGCAGACCGGGCTGCTCTCGTCGATCAAATCCCTGAATCCTTTTGGTGATAGTGGCTATGTTAGACTTCCCACAACGGAGGGGGCAGGAGCCCCTCTTCCTGCTAGGAATAGACGAGAAGAGGAAGAAGGATGGTTTGCTTGTGAGTCAAGTTTCTCCCATAAATACCATGTCCAACTGTCCCTGCGTCAGCCAACATCACGGACCATGTGCCACCTGCAGAACCGGTGGCTGAATCGATCTCGTCCGTATTACTCTAGAGAAACGTTGAGAGGCTGATCTGTGTCGCCTATAGTGAGTAGATGGGACCGTTTATTGATCTTCGGCGGCTGCAACATCGGGGCACTTGCTTGCTTCGTGCTGGTCTTTGCTTTATGGCCGATAATGATGGCAAAACCTCGAAAGTTTGCTGTTTTGTAAGTTGCTTCGATTCATTACCCAGAGATATGTATCGTGGGAGTCATTCGGGATTCCTTGAGAAGGCCATGCTTTCTCAGACTAGTACCCCTGCAGTTCCCCACGCACCCCCGCGCCAGAAAACCCTTGTGAGCTTAGTACGGGTTGCAAGGAGCTTGAATACTCCCCAGCCTGGTTTAAAACACCCTCTGCAAGGTTACAATTTCATAAGCGGAGCGATGTGAACCAAATTTACTCTGGATAGAACAATGACTGACAGGTCCTCATGACACACCAGATGGTCTCTAGGTTCAGCATTATTTCTTTCTTCATGGGCTGCTATGATGGGACCTCGAACATATGCATTGCACCTGATGTCTATTCCGCGACTTCCTTTCACGGCGTCTTATTTCGGAACAATAGCTCTGACCCTCTATTTCAGTCTCGGGGTGAGTCCTTCCATCTTTCTAGCCTACTTCTCCATTGATTGACCTGAACAATAGCTTGGGAACACCCTCTTGACTCTGATCTCGGCCGTAGCACAGCTGGTATGCCTAATCTGGTACCTAGTTAGCTATTTCCCTATGGGCTCGAGTGGGCTGCGGCTGGCCACATCTTTTGGAGCCCAAAGAGCGGCGGCTTGGATGACTGGATAATCGTCCTGTCATCTTCCGGCCACCGCCCACTCTGTAGTAATAGCTTGTGTAGTAATAATCTCTTGATCGATATAGCACTCTTCAAGGCCATTTTCAATCATGATGTTCTTGCAGACAGATTTATACATAGTGAGCATGTGACTTCGCGTTGTGGAGTGCGGCTCATCGAAAACGGATGTTGAAAAAGTAATACATACTTACCGATTTTGAGTCAAAATTTTTGAATTTGGGTTATCTGAAGAATCCAGACATATGAACTAGCAAGGCTGTATGCTGGCAATAGCTCTCCAGCTGTTCTGCCGAGGACTTTTAGCCCGCTTAAGCATCAAACAGCGCCCACAGGGCTGGCTCTATGAGTGTCCGATACTCTTAAATACAACTAGTCTGTATATTTTATCTGAACTAGAGGCGCCGAGAGGCTATAGCCGAGGCACTTCATACGATCGTAATTATGGACGGAGGGAACATGGCGTGAGGTGATTGATGTATTTCCCGTCACCGCTGCGAATTACCATCTTGAGTAGCGCAGCCAATAGCTTAAAAGGTGGGGTAGCAAGAAGGATTGAATGATGGCCTGAAATTGAAGTGGTCTTTCATTATCTTCCGACTGCTCTTGATTTGCTAGTTTAAAAATAAATCCAGAGCATGAGATTGGGCATCAGTCGTTCTATGTTCCACCCAGATTGTGAAGTGAGGGGCACTGAGGGGAAGGAAAGCTTCGGTTTTGCTCTCCATCCACGTCTCCAAGTCGCCCTCCCTGAGGCAACAAGTAAATAAGAGGGCGGATAGCTCGCCGTTAGTATATCTCTAGAGAGGGCTTAATACAAGTCTGGTACGGCTTTTCTGGGAGGTTTGGAAGAAAATTTGGTGAAAACGGATAAGTTTCACGGCGGGAGATGACGGAGCCAAGCGACAAAGCTTGAGGCACAGGACAGGCACAAGCAGAAACAATGGGAATAGCCGCCAACTTGACAAATTCCATGAAAGTCGCTCAAAGGAGATACCGTATGATTCACACATGTGTGATCTTGAAGGCTAAAGGAGGAAGCTAGCAATTTATGCTCCGCAGCTAAATCTTGTGGTGGAAGTTGTTAGGGTTCCGGAGCTTCGCGCATGCACTTCCGTCACTCATCAAGGCTAACTCTGACCCGCGGCGCACTTAGGTTTTTTTCTGCAAAAGCCATTCATCTTTCTTATACCAACCGCAACGCTCCGATCCAACCTTGCCTGCAAAAGATCGCAGCCTCCTCGGGATTTACGGTCTTTCAACGGTTTCTTCCTCATCTCATTCCTCTCTCTAGGTTCTGTTTCCGCGACGAGAAACGTGCTCCAGGTTTCGAACGGCCGTCATACAGTGTCAAACGCTCGAGAGCGGCTTTCATTCCATTGCTGAACTGATCAGCCTCGACTAGAAATCACGAAGCTTCTAACCCGAGTCTGTTTGCTATTATTGTGAATCTTCAAGGTATGTCGTCGTCTGGTCCTTTCGTCTTCGTATGCTCATCCATCATCTTGTCCGCATCATTCGCACGAGGGCAAACCCTCGAAGCCACCGAATGTCATGACGAGATTCTCCGAGCGCGCGGTAATATTGCTTTAGGGCATGTCAAAGGCAATATTTGCTAATATTTATTCTCAGTGCAGTAATTGTGCGACTTCCCATCGCTGCCAACACAACTTGTATCATTGAGCAGTCTGATCGCCTTCGACGCGATCCGATACCTCGCACGTCACTTCTACGCAGCATCTCTTGATTTTTCCTCGTCGAGCGGCTGTTCCTATCTAAGCGATTCAAATTCCTCGACTTTGAGCCCTTCTACCATCGAATATTCTCCCCACACAACCCCGGCTGTATATCCCTCAGGTTTCCTCAACAAACCATTTCGCGTTGCTACTCTACGGCCACTCCTACCATCTTCGGTGATAGCGGCGCAGCGAGCAGGCAGTGCGGGGGGGTCGAATACACCTCTCCGGACACATAGCAGCGGAGGGTGTTGAGCTGACTGTCGTAAATTGGGCATTCATCCATCACGTACACAAAACTGCTTCGCAGAAGTATACTCGGATCTCCTCGCTCGTCAAACGCGATGAGTTCCGTTTCTTCAAAACCAGCTGGAGAAGCCCCTCCCGTCTTCTCCTACGCACAAGCTGCAAAGGGTCGCGTGGCTTCGACAACCGCCACCGCTATTCAATCGAGTCAAACCACTACATCCGGAATCAGCACACCAGGAAAAGACACAAATTCATCGGTCAACACACCGTATGGTGGCTCCGAGAGGGGGGACCGAAGTGTAAATGGAAGCTATGATTCAGCAAATAAGGCAGATACCACCGGAGAAAGCTCCAATTCAGAACCTGCTGTTGCCAAGACAGCTTCTTCCGCGGCCTCGCCTAGCTTTGGTAGTGCTTCGACATGCACGCCTCCCAAGGAAGAGAAAATTGACGATTTCACGTTAGTGGGAGGTTTAGTTTCGGATCGAAGTGCTCGTGGGGAATCTATCCCGGACAAGAATAGTGAGGGCAATGAGGGGCGTAGAAGCAAGAGAAGCAAGAAGCAAAAGAATGCAGATAAAGAAGCAGAGAAGGAGAGAGAACAGGAAAAGGAAGAAGCGAAGCAAGAGATCCTTGTTCCGGCGCCTCTCCCCACCGTCAACTTTTGGCAACAACGAAAGGAAGAGTTAGCAAAGATAAAACCTAGCTCTATGGCAACCCAGAGCTCTCAGTTACTGTCTAATGCGCCACTTTCTAGCGACCCTCTCTTGGCGCAGAATGCCAAGGTTACTGATGCGAAGAAGCGCGCTAAGGCAAACGGGAGCGAGGAAGCCGGAAAGATATCTGACCTTGCACTAAGTCAGCCCTTGAAAGACATAGTAAATACTGGCAAGGGACAGAAGAAAGGCAACGATAGCAATGGCAAAGTCAAGGAAGACCAGTCAGGCAAGAGATCTGGCCCTCGGGGTAGCAGGGTTCCTCAAAAAGATGAGATTTTTATGACGAATCAATTACCACCCCCGGTTGATGATGCTATCTCTTGGCCAACTCCAGAGACTGCGATCGAGGAGGAAAAGCGCAAAGCCCAGGAGAAGGGAGAGAAGGAAGAGAAGGACGAAGGTGTTTCAAATAAGCCTCGCCCGAAAGAGAAATGGGTTCAGATGCCGTATATTCCATCAGTAACCTTCAACACTCCAATGCCTACTCGCGGGGGGAGAGGACGAGGTGGAGCACGGGGTGGTCGCACAGAGGCAAATGGCCGACCAAGTCATACCGTTAACGGAGGGGCTCCTGGAGATAAAGCAACCTCAACATCTACAGGTACAACTGCTGAGCTCGAGAGATCAACTGGTGCTAGAGAAACTGCCCAACACCCTCGATCCAATTCGTTACCGCCTACTCCATCGAAGCGCCAGCAAAATGAGCAGCAGGCTAGCCTGCGTAAACCTCTAAATGCACAGTCGGTCGAGAAATCCAAGGCCGGGCAAGCCAAAGGCGAATCCAATGGATCTACTGATAGTAGACCAACTGCTAGTTTCTCCCAGCAAGATCCGTTTATCCAGGCTCATCATGATCAACAGCTACAGCGAGGCGATACCAATAGAGGTTCCAAGGCTGATCAATCTCAGGGAAACTTTACAGAGGGTCACTCGCATCCTAGGTCGGGGGCTACGGATCGCAGAAGCGAACCGAATCTGAGAGGAAATGAGCAATTTAAAGACGGTGCTGCTCTCAATAAAGACAACCATCAAACTCGAGAGAGATCTGATGCTCGGTTAGATCGTGGCCGAGGAGGTTTCCGTGGGCGAGGTGGCCATAACAACTTTGCAAATGGACAATCACAGGCTCCATATATGAATGGCCACGGTTCACAAGCTCAAAATGGGTTTCCCATTCGACAGAATTCAGTGCCTTACAATAGCCCTCCGCTTCCACCGCAAGCATTTCACACCCAATATGTGGCTCCTCCTCCACGAAATGGCCGGAGTGGCTCTCGCTCCCAATCCATCTCCAATGGTGGAATGTATGGCCGCTTTCCTCCTAATAGTGCTCCTCTCACTCAACACATGGCCTCGGTGCAGACATCTAATCCAATGTTCGACTATCACCATTTGTCATCGCAAAGTATGAGTGCTGGGCCTTACACTTCATATATTGATCATGCCTCTGTGGTTGCAATGGTCGCCATGCAATTTGAATACTATTTCTCTATCGACAATCTTTGCAAAGATGTCTACATGCGAAAGCATATGGACTCGCAAGGATTTGTATTTTTGTCATTCATTGCTGGGTTCAAACGCATTCAAGCCCTTACTCAGGACTACGAAGTCTTGAGACAAGCCTGCCAGGACTCGACAACTATTGAGCTCGTCCGAGGAAATGATGATGGCTTCGATCGACTTCGGAGGAAGGATGGTTGGGAGAAGTGGGTGTTGGCAATGGAGGAGAGGGATGAAAAATCCAGAAATAGCGGTCCCGCCACTTATTTCTCTCCGCTACCGCAAAGAGGTGCTCACTTAGGCGGCGGCATTACATCCAACCAACAAGTTACCCCTCCCGCATTCTCGCCAAATGGCACCGAATCGAGTTTCCGACCCTATGGTAATAGTGGTCCTATTGCTCCAGTTCTAAACGGCAACAGCAATCCTTACCATCCTGAGACTCCACTGTCTGCGGCTGTGCCTGACTTTGCTCCTAGTACGCTTCCGTCGAATGGAGCGATTGGGCTATTGGAAGCAGAAACAACATTCCTTAACGAGGAGGTTCAGTTTTTGACGCTCGTTTTCCAACCACAGGGAACCAAAGAGTCCAAGGCCAAGACTCCTTATCACACTTCATCCGCGAGAACCTTTTCAAACGGTTCGATTGACGGGCGGTCAATCTCCGAAGACCTTCATGATGACGTTCGCCAAGGTCGTGGCTTAACTGATGGTTCGCATGCAACTGAAGCGTAAGGCTTTCCCATAATGTGCGTCTCCATATACACTCGCTAACAAGTTGGATAGCTCTCCTGATGACCTTCATCGTTCGAGAAGTCCCTTAGCGCCCACCTCGCCCACCAAGGCTTCCTTCAATAACTCTCCTACGGTTATGTGGGTCAAGGGTCAGGGGCACCAAGTTCCTGTATCTGAACTCAACTCGCGAGAGCTGTACACCTCTTTCCGCTCGCGTGCATTGAAGCGCAGAGAAGGCTCCGCCCCGGGAGAGACTCATCCTGATATGAAGCTGCTTTATGAGTTCTGGTCCCACTTCCTATGCAGGAACTTTAATGCTTCCATGTACTTGGAGTTTCAGCGTTGCGCTTACGAGGATTCTCGGAGCAGTTCTACGGTGGGGATACATAATTTACTATCATACTACGACGAAGTCCTCAATAGCAAGAAGAAGGTAATCTCTGAGGCCTTGGCTGCCGACTATGTGGACTTGGTTAGAAGAGAGCAGATCAATGATAGCGAACATCGACCGGCGTTTGAGAAGCTCCGAGCAGCATGGAGAAATGGCGCTCTTGACATGAAGAGCAGAAAGAAGATTGATAATTTTGTCGACGCAAAGTTACGGCAGGAACTTGAGCAGGCACCACATGCCAAGGTCGACCTCGTATGAGCGGGTTAAGCAGTATATGCTAGATGGTCGCACCTATGCACCGTCACTTTTCAAAGGGCAATCTGGCTTTTTTCGATGGTCTAGCGGGATCATCTTTGGCCCTTACTTCCTCGATGGCCTGTCTAGTAAGCTTCTAGCACAGGCAGGTCTCATTTTTCCTTGCTACTGTCAGGCCGGGTATCTGGACGAATTAGGCATACCTACATTGACTGTATTTACGATTTTGTTTTGATGTTATTCACGGGCGTTTGTTAGGAGCTAATGGAGGATTGGCGATCTTATGGCATCTGCTCCACGTCTACTGTCTCACAGAGCACGAGCATGGCTTTCCTTGCCCTGCTATTTGCTTGACTGTTCATATTCTGGCATAGCCTCGGTCTATCTCTTCACCAAAAGTCCAGGCACACGTTGCCAACACGCGCTATCCTTTTTCCTTTCTGACGATCTGCAGGCATTTTCGGGTTGGGGGTACTTAAAAAAAGACAAAAGGGCCCCTGCATGCTAGCTACCGCTCCATGCCTCCGACACAGGAGATTGTTAGGTAGCGTTTACATAAGATAGAGAAAGATGGCAAATTGCTGCATGTATCATAGCAAAAATAGCAGCAAGTATTTCACAGAATCGCGTGTAATTGTTTTAGTGCTGGGTGAATGGCTCGCAATACATGTAAACAAGTTAGCAGCATCCGCTTGTTTTGTGGTTTTGGCCTTGATCATAAATGAGGTTTGGCTTACCATTGGGTGGTGGTGGTGGTTCGCTCCTGCCTCTTTGGCAAACAGAACAGAGTAGCTTCGTTTTCAAGTGACAAACGCGCTGAGCCGCCTTTTTAGACAGCCTCGCCTTTCAAATTTCTCCTGGTGAAAGTGTATAGAACTTGCATTCATTCATGTCCAAGTCTGTGGATTCACTAGGCTGCAACCTAGCCATCTTGGCCCATTCACCACTTACTTGCCTCTTGAATGATTCCTCCCCCAATGCGAACCTGCTAAACATCTGCATGACACAACTACGGTCCTCTATTGGCATACAGCGTGTTCGACGTGTCAAAATATACTCAAGAAGCTCTTAGATTCTTCATCTCTACCGTTCCACGGAGCTTCTGATAGCCTCTTCGCCATCGTCCCTTTTCTGTTTGTCTAGCACGATCGACGTCTAATACAAAATGCATCCTTGTTCTGATAATACAGAAGGACAAATCCAGCTCGCCAGTGGCCCGGATCTAACGAAGAGAACGCCAGTGGCCGTAGATGAGGTTGCGGATACGATGGCACAAAGCGTATTGGCAGATATCACGAATGGGACAGCAAACGGCCATACCTTGCATCAAGACACTGATATCCCTGCGGGTCCTCCACCACTAGACAGGCCCTGCCAGCTTGTCAAGGAGTTTCTACTTAATATTTCACCAGAATTTGTCCGAGTCACACAATTGAGAAATCGGGTAGATTGCCCTTCCCACAAAATCAGCTTTGGTTCTTCTAGTAGCTGATAGCATAGATAGGGCTGGTACGAAAACAAGGCTGAGGGAGATGCCTTTTTCAAACGCCAGAGAGAAAGAGCAGATAATGCGGACGAGGAGGCCCGAAAGAGATTCCATGAGATGATGCTTAAGATTGCTGACGAGATGGAGCGTGTTACTGGAGCACTCAGTATCAAGTCAGAGCTTCATACTCGGGTGCTTGATATATGCATGGTATGTTATCTGTCTCTCTTGGAATATGGAACATCAGATACTGATAAAATTTAAGGCACCAGGTCTCGCTTCTCCATACACCCCCTCACCGAAACGTGCATTCTGACGTTAAACAGGTGGTTATACAATTGCCGCGATTCGCTACAATTCGAATTGTAAAGTACATGCCATTACTCTGCCAGAAGACCAAGGTGGTCATCCTATCATTATCGACAAGAAAATCCTCCAGGGCTTACAATTGCTAGACATTACTTACTTAATCAAGGAGTCAGTGTCTCGTCTTTTTTCCTGCGTCAGCCGCCAAAGCCCTTATTCATTCGCGGCAACATATGAGATAGGGAGGCTAACTTTCTTCATCTAGATTTTACGATGGATCTATTCCTAGGGATCATCCAGACCGAGACAAGTTCATTCCCATCAGACCTTTCAAGTTTTACAAATTTGCCCTTATCTTTTGTGACGGAATGGTCTTGCGGACACAGGATCGCCCTTCGTATCGACAAAATACAGAAATTACCCGTTTAGCATGCTCTCAACTCATCCTTGCAATGCAAAGAGTACAGCCTGGTGGAACAATCATCATGCTCTTGCATAAAGTCGACTCTTGGCCATCAGCTCTGATTCTCTACACTTTCAGCAAATTCGCCCAAGTGCAAGTCTTCAAGCCGTCTCGAGCACACGCTTCCCGGTCCTCTTTTTATATGGTTGCAAAGGATATTGATACTGAGCATGATGATGCCATTGACGCCATCGCCGAATGGAAGCGTATCTGGTACCAAGCAACTTTTGGTGGTCCAGATGGCCTCGGCGTGAGAGAAGAGGCAGATGAGCTGGCTGTACACAAAGTCCTGACTGAGTTTGGTGATCGCCTTTCAAAATTAGGGATAAATGCCTGGAAGATCCAAGCCGATGCTCTAGAAAAGGCCAACTTCGCCGACAGTAACCAGAAGTATCGCACCCGAGAGAAGCCTACAACCCCGGATGAGGGAAACAAGGGGCGCCCTGAATCCACAAAATTTAAGTTGGGACGAGAGACTATGCGAGAGCCTGAGCCTTCTGTGCTTGGGCTTGGACTTGGGTTAAACGGAGGGCGTGAATCCGTTTCTACTCGCTCCCCTCCTCATGGGTGGAAAGAGAGGCGTGACTCCATCGCTTCTATGGAATCGTGGAGAGGTAGGCCAATTTCAAGCGTCTTTGCTGCTGGGTCATCGGGTTTTAAAGATTCATTTGCCCACGAGCCAAGATCTTCTTGAAGGTATTGAAGGGTTGGCGGAATTAGGGGATATACAATAGGCGTTAAGGAAACATAGTGAACTTGGAATCAATAGCATGGTTGTGTGGGGGGTCATACAAAGGGGCATTGTAGCAAGTTTTCCGAAGTACATACCTGGCGCGTTGAGCATTTTCTAGGTATCATAGCATTTGCAGATAAATACAAGAAAAGCACTGAGAAAAAAACAAAAACGGTTTGGCGCAAAAGTCAATATCGAATATCAAGTTACGTTGTAGAAAAATGCAAAATAAGTACATCTAGCAACTTCGCCTGATGTGGTACCAAAGGTGAGGAATCTCAATTTCTTATCAGACGAAGCGGAAGTCCTACACAATTAGCCGACAGAATAGTCTTGTTAAAGTACCTAAATCCTAATACTAATATAAAAACTTCCCATAATATAAATTTAACGTCAATGTATGGAAACTGGCTCTGAAATCTATATTGAAATTTCATTCTACCTTGCTATAAGAAAACATCGAGAAACTAACCACCTTCCCCCCTCCATAATACTTTCAGGTGAAAGATACTACTTTTGCTATCAACAATTACAAAAAAATCTCAACATGAAATTCATGCTACAGATTTTTTATATAGAAACTACGTTGAAGTCCAATCAACTAAGCCACGAGAGCCTTTAACTACTTGCGAGAAATTTTAAGTCTTCAATCATAACCCAAGTCTCCCCCATACTATCACACAATGCAATCATTGCCATACTCGTTTCCATGTTCATTAAAATGCGATTGTCCATCCCAACTTCGATTCAAACTGTCTTCTTCTGCTGACCTTGCCCAGTGGCGCCTCCCACCAAGCCTCCAGCTGTATCCGTCACTCCACCAGCAGTGTTCCCAACACCCTGAGTCGTCTTCCCGGCCGTATCGGCAACCCCGTTGGTGGTCTGTCCAGCTATATTCCCAACCCCATTCGTGGTCTGTCCTACAGCATTTCCAGCTCCATCAACTGTCTGTCCAACGGCATTTCCAGCCCCTTCGACTGTCTTTCCAACCGCGCCGGTAACGCCGCCGAGGAGACCACCCTGGCCTTGCTCTTTATCGCCGCCTGTGAGGGTGTTGTCGACGGAGTTTGTGACGTTTCCGAGGAGTCCGGACATTTTGAGAGTATGTAGGTGGTGAAAATGATGAATGTGGAAAGTTGAGGCGGAATTTGTTCTTGAGATTTGCGGTTTAGATTTTGGTCTGAAGTTTGGAAAGCTGAGGTGTTATTGACTTGATAACATGAGCCACGTTAATTATATAGACTTGAAGAGGCAAAAGAAGCTATCGAAACGTGGGAGTCGGGGTCCTACAAATTCTCAATCTCGACCGTAAGGATGCAGCGCAGTCGCCACTACACAATCATGACCTTCCCGCATCATTTCTCTTCTTCTACTTCGGAAACTTGTTTTAAACTTTATCCGGGTCCTTGACATCATTCTTTTAATAGAGAACGCGGTTTTCTGACATTAGAAAAACCTCTAGTTCTGCATATCTGTTGTGCAACTATTCTTTTCCGAGATAAAGTTCTGTAGCAAGTAGTGGGAAGGAGAGGGGATCTTTACGCGAGTGATCGACAAGCGCTATAGGCGATGAGAAGCCAGGAAGCCACATGTACTGTGGCTTCTATGGGGGGTTTGGAAGCAGGAAGTGGACCCTGGGGAAGCTCAAAGAAATGTACCGTGTCGTCATAACGAGGGGAAGTGGGTAGGAGATGTTGTTAAGGCGTGGCTGGTGCTTTGTCGATCTAATTATCGGGTCATACGGGGTTTCGAAACGAGGATGAGGTCTTGGAATATGTTTTCACTCTAAAGTTGAAAGTCTACAAAGGAATAAATATATTGAATAAACTTTAAAATGACGTTGAGTACAAAGTGCCTTTTGGGGAAGAAACTTGTGAATCCTTAACAGATCTATTTACATAAATGTTGGTCATATGAGTCTTCCCGGATGAGGTTACGCGGTTCGAAAGATGTAGTAGTCTTGCGTCTCCTGTCTCCTGAAGATTGCCTCATGGCAAATACTGGGTTTCTTTATATCATGTAGGCGCCGAGGTTTATTTTCAATTTTAATGTCTCATGTAATATAGGCTTAGGTACCAGGACAAGTTACCACGATTTCCATCATACTCTGCAGTAGAAGAATTTATTACTCTTGAATATTAATATCAAATAGTACTAGTTTCTATTTCTACACAACTAGTACTTACAAAGTCAACGAGAAAATACTAACTCTATCTTCAGAATTAAAATCCTGCTTCGAGAATACAGGTCAATGTTCTATGACATAAAATACCTAATCTGAGGAATTAAACAGTGACAGTTAAAAATAGTGTCCTGTGTATGAACGAGGACCACTTAAGTCGCCCTGATTTTCGTTTTATGGCCAGAAAATAACTAAATTTTAACGGCACTGATGAACTTCCAACTAGCCTTCTGTTTTATTTTGGACGAGAAAGAATGCTTGAATGTTCCTGCTTCTAACCAACACCCTCTTTACTTGTCTTACGAAAGCTCTCCCCTCACTAATATTAGATCGAGATCTTACCTAAATTTGTGCCATTTCATGCAAATGCCATCATGATTTGTAGATCAATTCACCATTGGTCTAAATAGTAAATTATTTCTGCATTAATTAATGAACTCCGTAATGCTGGGGGATCTTCTAGCCACTTAGTGCGCTCCCAGTTCGGCCCCACTTACCGAGTGCCACAGTCAGGCTTCGCTTAACATGTTTCAGATATAATATCGCTGACATAAACTGGGAAGAAACTTGTTTATTCTGCGGCAATCTTGTATAGGATCAGCTCTTATACATGCGGGCCGGAGCCGTTCCAAAATTTTACCTGGAAATACGTAGAAGTGCCACACGCCCATCCTCAAGTCTTGATAAGCTCTTTTCCCAGGTCCCGGGATCTCGCCCTCCCATATTGCGGAAACTGCAGTTGGTGTGGACCGGCAGAAGTGGTGGTGCCGTGGTGCTGGAGAGACGAGAGGGAGGTCGCTTAGAATGTAATTTTAATGCCACTCTACTGTATCTATGCAACCAATAGCACTGCCTATTGTACCCTTCCTACCAAGATAGGATATGATTTGTTGATCAACGTTACAAATTTTTTTTCCAGGACCTAACCTTTTTGCTTTCTCAAATACACAATCCACGAATCTCTTCTTGAAGAGATCATGTCGTTAAACGCAATGGAGGGTTCAAAACAGCAGGAACCAAAATCTCAAGAGTCTACTCCTCTACCAAGCCTAGACGTTCCCGACGATTACTCTGATTTGGCACCGGAAGACGTTCAAGATCCCTCGACAGCGAAAAGGAAACATCAGCGTGGCGGACGGAAAGCGGCGGCACTTAAGACAATCAAGAGGAAGTCCACGACAAGAATCCCACCTCTCCCGCCCGCCGACATAAACCCGGATGATTCGGAGCCAGAAGAATCTGCAGATAAGGACGAAAATGTTGGAGAGGAGCAAGCGGAAGTCGGAGACACTTCAAAACTCAAGCAAGCTGAACCTACACCTCCGTCTAAAAAATCGAATCCTTTTGAGACGGGAATCCGAGCATTCAATCTGAAGAAGGCGCAGGCATCAGGAGGGCAACCCGTGAAAGTAAGACCGCAGAGGAGGAAGTCGAGCAAGAAAAGCAGGAAAGCCAAGAAACAGAAAGACAAGAAACATACTGCTTTAGATGAGAGTGATGTGGATTCGGAGGAAAGCAGTAGTGATGAGGAGGAGGGTAAGCAGGACGAGGTGTCTATCAGACTTGATCTCAATCTTGTGGTAGAGATTTTCTTAAAGGCCAAGATAAAGGGCGATGTGACGATTACCTTCTTGCAATAATAAAAGCGCAAAAGGGGTTGGCGTAGAGGTTTGCACTGCAGTATTGTTGGGGGTTTAGCGCTTCGGAGATAGTAATTAGAAACGAAATGGCATTGTAGTACAGGGCAATTCCTCGTCTGGAAAGAAAGCCCTGACTCATATATTTTTGCGTGCAGACTCCCTCTTTGGTTCATTTGGTGTCGCTGAATATCAACTCATTCAATGTCACTATAGAAAATAGTCTTTGGGTTTGCATCTGCAATGATTCTACCTCGACTAGACTTCTACGGTGGGAAGTTTGCCTGCCTGGTGGCTGAATTCTTTAACACCGGATGTAACAGAGTTTATTCTGTGGAACAATGGTACCTGCTTTCTCCCGAATCCAAGTCCCCATGGCTCTGGTCCTCCGATACAGATACTAGGATATGTCCTGATGCAAAAACGCAAAACAGTTAACAGCTTCTAGATCCGTCTGTCGGTCGTACGGGTCAATTGAAGTGTAGATTTCGAAACGAAGGGCTAGACTAGAGTGAAAGCTGGGGTCAGGAGGCCCTCCAACGAAAAAGGCGCAGGTGAGTTGTGACTGAACATACATGTCATGCGCTTCACAAGTCTCTCTCCTGTGGCTACTTCCTAGAATAGCTCCTCTCTATGTACACAGGCTTATGGCGCTGGGCTTGCTAGGGGAAACTTTTTACCCGAGCTAACAATACAGAACTTTACCGCTGTAACTCCGCTAGACATTGAGACTGGTGCTTTGCCAGGCTCACGTTATATTTATTTTTAGCAGAGTATGAGTATCTCCAAGGACCCAAATCTGGAGGCAAGTAGGCGTACTGTAGTCCCAACCTCCAAATGGGCGCCAATGATGGCAAATTTCAACTAGGTTTTACAACTTGCATCATGTGTACAACAACTTATGATAGCCTGATTTTGAACGATAAGCAACGCTGGAACCAATTTCACAGGCATAATTATAAATCCCATCCTTGCCCAATTGGGAAATTAAGAAGCCGTCCGTGTTGCCAGACCTGCATGGTGACAGATTTAAAAATCCGGAGCCGTATCCGTATAAAACAGCTAGACGGAGGCTGACTCCGTGATGACTGCCTACTACTTCGTACAACACACCCTCAAATTAAAGTCCCGACCAATTGCATACCTCCTTTGCTTGGGTTAGCACTTGCTATTGGTAGAGCCCAGGACAACTCATTGTGTAACGCCACAGTTCTCTTCCAAGTCTATGCAACGCAACGTAGTCAAGGAAATAATTCTGCTATCTGCTCGAACGACCGACTAAAAAAAGAAATTTAGGTTTGAATTTCGTGTTGCTGTTGATTTGCAAGGAGCCGACTTTGACGTTGTAACGTCGGTGGCTTATGATCAGCAAACTAATGCCCTGGGAAGCGGGCCTTGCGCGCTAGTCCCAAGAGAGAGTAAACTCCGCAGCGGCACTAAGCGAGCCATATTGATTTTCCCAACCTCCTGCAGGTGCTCATTTTGACATTTTCCCACGCAAGCGCTTCTCCACATTTGTTGATTGGGCACTTCACGTCACAGACTAGAGCCTCGAGCAAGGTGCGTAAGCACCTACAAGGCTGTATGTATCCAGAGCAATTTGGACTTAGCAAAGGTGACGAAGAGAGAATGATAACATCTGGAGGAACTTGTTTTATTGTTCTATCGACCACATGGGGACAATTCCAAATATATCGGTATAATCCTTAACGCCCTGAATCGTTATTAAAAGTACAGTTTATAGATAGCCCTGCCCACGTTTCCCGCTTGTTTCCCTTCACCTCCTAAAAAACCAATCAGAAGATTTCTCCATGTAATTGGAATCTACCCTCTCACAGTAAGCCGATGGTTACATCTCCCTTTACTCGCGCATAGAGGTCAACCTACACATCACATGAGCCCTATTGTCACATCACCCTTCACTCTGGCGTAGAGGTCTACCTCGACTTCTAGATCCAACTCGATCTTGATCTTCAAACTGCTATCCCGTTCCTCCTTGGGCACAGGGCGATCCTTGATGCGAGACTCACGGATGGCCCCGGTTCTGCCTCCCATATTTCCAGTGACGCGATCATCTTGGACCGGCATCATTTGCTGTTGTTGCTGCCCTTGAAAATTGGGTTGCTGTTGCTGTTGTCGCGCGCGTTGCATTGTTCTCTGGCCTTGCTGTTGTGGATGTGCAACAGCTTGGTGTTGTTGCTCGCTGTCGGAACCCGACTCATAATCAAAGTCGTGTCCTTCTTCTTCTTGCATGACTTGAGGCTTTTCTCTGAGAAGAGCTCCGCATCAGCCGATGTTCATCATCAAGGCATCGGCTACGATGGGGTAAAACAAAACAAACTTACGTGTCAGACATGTTGACTGATGTTTGGGATGAGCTTGGTTGATGTAGAGTTTGTGATGATTGGGAAGTGTCGTTGAGCAGTAGATGATTGACTTTTTTGTTGATTTTTGAGTAAGTTGAAGCGGGTGGATGATTGATGATTTTTTCGCTTTCTTCGTTTTTTGAGCTATACTTATGGGATTTGTACTCTCTCGATGCTGCGTCATGGAGTCTCATCGTACTCCCGAAAAGCAAGAAATTTTCGTTTAGACTGTATAGTCACTCTACTTTATCCCACAAGGTGTGGAGAAAACAGGGTTGACTTCCCACGCCTCGATCCGTGTCGATCAGCCTCCTCTGGAGAAGCAGGATCCATTTTGCCCGTAAGGAGAAAGGAACGCCTAAATTTCGTCATACTGCCCTGTTATTTTAGGGTAGGGTTTATCACTATAATGTCGATCTTTGTAGGGCTGAAGAAAGTCCATCGAGATCGGATTTTCCCACGGATTTCCGTATAGACTGTGGCGGTGCGTACATCAGAGGCAGTGACTTCATCAGTAATATAAAGTAATACCGCTTCAAGTTTAAGCATGGGGGATGCGTGGCAGGCGCCTAACCAACGAGGTCCTAAAGTCAGGGATCAATAAATCCGATTGTTGGCTCTCAACCATGTAGAACTTCCATCGGCAACACAACCCTAAAGTTAAATTTTAATCGCATAGAGCTTCGGAGCTGCGCATAACAAATGAAGTATCCCTATGAAGTCATACTTTGAAGTAGAACGTAGCCTTATTTGCAGAAATAAGCTGCTTCAGTGGGGATGTTTTGACACTTCATCCAAAAATTCTCTACTTGAGCCTGCATAATTTCGCCATTGACATCATTCGTACCAGTAGAGTAATTTTTATTTTCAGGATTATACAGTTCCCCAGAATAGCCTTTCCAAAATTTGAAATTACTAAAAAAATCCTTTTCGACAACTTTCTCGCACTGTAAATCATGTGAACACTTAATCGTAATAGATTGCTCACGTCGCACTCAACGCGCCCTCAGTCACTCTTCCTGAAACAAAGTACTTCACTATGGTTCTCGGTATTATCACATCAATAGCAGCCTGTCCTGCTATTATTGGGACAGTCCAAGCAGTTGAACAAGGCCAAAAGCAAAATGCGAGGCAATCGCATCGAGGCAAGAAGTCAAATCTCCAAGTTACTTGCAACGATCCATCACGAAAAGCACGAGATATTCATGGCGGCTTTATAGTGTTGAGAAATAACAAAGTGCGTCACATAACTCCTTTGTGTCTCACTCGCGAATAGAGAACAGTTCAGATCGTTAACACTCAGAAGCTCTATGCCACAAATGTGAACCCAAAATCAAAATTCAATTTCGAAGATGAGAAGGACCATCCTGAGTACCACTCCCACCTCTTTGCTGGGTATTTTTTCCCTTACCCAGGCAAAAATTGGGGGAGGAGAGGCGATGGTTATGTTTCTACAATTGCGGATGACCCGCCACAATTAAATTGGATATATGTTGATAAGGATACATATGAAGTGAAATATGGGTTGAAGAAGGATACGGAGGGGCAGAATGTAGGCCCGTGGACTTGTAGCCCGATAGATAGGAGGCTGACATTTGATGGGTGGGAGGGGTGGACTGTGGTAGAGGAAGAAGAGGATATTTGGGCGCTTTATTTCGATCTGGAGGATAATGGATTAGAGGGGAAGGTAGGGCTCGATAAGAGGATAATGGAAGTAGAGTTGACGAGGAAGGAGATGAGGATGCAGAAAGGGGATTGTATACTTGGCTGAGCTTTGAGGCTGAATTTGTGCTAGGCGTCTTGGAAGTTGGCTCGAGGGATTAGATGGATGCATGGAGTTTGCGGATTTGGATGACCACTAGCAAGGTGTTCTGACTACTTCTCTTTCCTCTACTCTTCTTCCGATTTTGCAAAAGTGAATTTGAAGTTCCCACCGTCCCTGTTCTGTACAATCCCCCGGCGGCAAGCAATAATTAATCTACCTCGCCAAAAATCAACATAGGCCTGGGCGTCAGCACCAGATACAAACACTATCATACAGTATAGAAGAGTTATATATCGTAGCCATGTGGAAGCTAAAAAGTTCTAATTCCACAAGCTATATGATTATAAATGTCAACAGTTCTGGTGCAATCTCCTTAGATTTGTGCCATGCTAGCTTCAAAATCATTAGCATCAACAGACCGCTTCCCATTCCCGCTTTCACGACCCTCACCCCTGGATGGACTCTGACCAATCAATAGCTATTTTTCTCCGTGATCTTCCACATCACTCGCCCTAAAACCTAGTGACACCCACAAGACCCAACGCTGACCCTACCCAAACCAGCACGCCCCAGACCACGCCAGTCACACTCCTCAATGCAACCACTCCCTCTAACCACCCGGCTGACCACTCTCGCTCCTTGACCTACGTCATAAATCTCTATCCAGATACAGAAACAGGATTTGGATAATACGAAGGAGAGAAAGAGGTGAGTATATCATGTGGCAACCCCTTGAACAGTTTCGAGTGTAGGATCTTCAAATGAAAGGAGTTACGTATACCCACGTGCAAAATATCCATAAATCCTCCTAAATTTACATTCAATCTGCAACCAATCAACCAAGTCAAATTCCAACGGGCGAGAGAGGCATGGACTCCGCTCAATTCAAGAAGGAGCCAACGTATTTGGAGAGGGCTAAGCATTGGATCGAAGATACGTACCTGAAGTACTTCGGAGAGAACAGAACTAGTTATGGAGTCAAAGGTTGTTTTCCTTCCCTCTCTGGTGAGGTGGCGAGTGTTGACTTGAGATTTTATTTTGTAGATTCCTTGAAGAAGACTGAAGTTACAGGAAACGAAGATATCGACAAAATTCAGAGAAGTGTCGGAGGGGCGGTTGGAAATCAATTTGGTGAAAGGGGACTTTTAGGAGATGTGGGGAAGGGTGTTGATAAGGGTGTTTTGAGGGGGAATGTTTGATTTGACCAAAGGGATATTGAGGAGGTAGGGGAGTTAAAGATGGGCGCAGGTTTAGGCTTGACTGTAAATTATCTCTATGACTCAGTAGTAAGCAATACGTCAGAGTTGACCATTGACATTTTTCGAAGCTGGCCACGGTTGAGGGAACTTGCCATTAGAAAATGATTCTCACCGATTTTTTAGATGGGTGTGGCCTAGCAGAATTTCCCCGCACACCATTTTCTCAATCTCAGTCGATGCAACTTCTAAAACGCTTCTATGTGAGTTGTTGGCGTAGTACTCGATTGAGGAGAGCTCTGGTTCCTTTACTGCGCAATTAGAAATCAAACAAAGCCAAGAGGAAATAACCGAAAATGAATACAACAAAGAACGTACGCTTACGTACCACGAGATCATACGCCTCTTCTAAATCTAACTAGGATTTGAGCCTCACTTTAGTTCGGAGAGCCTGTCATACAAATGGAAGCTACTATGAAAACCTACCAAACGATGAGCATTCATAGCACTCATAATAGGGCACAATTAGTGGGCGTTTTCTCGTTATTGATTTTGAATAATCATTGTACTACATTCAAGCCTTAGTTACTCCAACATAAGGAACCAAAATGCAATACATATATTAACCTTCAAAACTGAAAACCAAACTCAAAGAACTCGAAGCTGCTGCTGTATGAGCCCTGAATTTCCAGCTGGTAATAGCTTCGTATGCGTCGAAATTCAGCCCTCGGTAGCTCCTGCAGCTGATTTGTCTTGGACTAAATTATCGGAACGATAGCTAATCCTAATATTTAGATGAAATGGCAAGGTCGAAGGCTCAACTGGTACGACATTAATTTCCATCGCGCTTGCCATTCCCGGCACGACATTAATTTCGATTCCACTAGCCACCCCTGACAGAGTATTCGTCTTAATCCCCGTCGCCATCCCACCGCCCAATTCTTGCATACCAACTTCACTGATTGAATTGCCAGTAGCATCTCTGGCAGCAACGGTAACCTGACCAATGTCAAGTTCCTTATCTGGGCTTTTAGGCATTCTCCCCGCATCTAGTGTTGTCTGTCCCCCGATCGCTGTGGGATCGTAAAGCCATTGAGGTGCGTTATTCGTGACATCATTTGCTAGTTCTCCTGCTTGATCACTGAGACCACTGACTTGCTCGGTGGTACCTTTGATTGTCTCTCCAACATTGTCGTTGATATCTCCAACTTGGGCTTTGTCGTTAAGATCGGGAACTTGATCTGTGGCGCCATCGTCTGTATCCAGATTTTTACCATAATCATTACTTGGTAATCCTGGAGCAGCTTTTTTGGCTTCATTGACACTTTCTCTGATAGCATCATCCACATAGCCGGAAACGTCACTAGCTTTGGCACTGGCTCCATCTTCAGCATTAGCGGCTAGTTTCGAAGAATCTTGCTGATAATTCCTTGCCTGTTCCACAGCTTCACCAGCTGGCACGTCTTTTATCTCTGGCAATTTGTTGTCGGGGTTGGTTGCCTCTCCAAGGAGATCATTGGTTGTATCCTGAAATTTATCACGGCCTTCCTGGACCTCTTCTTTTACTCCCCCAGTAGCTGCCATGACAGAGTTGTTGGCTTGGCTAGCTTGTTTCTGGCCTTTGTTTATAGCATCCGAAGTTTGGCTGTAGGCAATGACAGTAACTCCTTTGGTCTGCTTGAGTGGTTTAAATATGTTTTTGTCCCCTTCTTGAGACGATTCCAATACCTCCCCTTCCTCTTCCTCATGGTCCTCATCTCCTTGCTTGCCCTGCCCTCCGGTACTCTCTTGAGCGTCATTAGTTTCGTTGTCTTCATGATTAGGAATGTCTTCAACATCATGGTAAATTGATCCCTCGGAGTCTTCGCAAGCTTGTTCGGTTTGCTTATCTGGCTCTGCCCCTGACACATTTGGGGAATCCTGTACCTTGGTCTTAAGCTTAGACCCATGCATAGGGATGGATAGTGGTGCTGAAGCCTTCTTCTCCTTGGTGATTTTCTTTGGAGCCTCTGGGGTCTCTTGTTTTACTTCCTCAATCTTGTTCTGTACAACCTGTGCTGACCGTTGTGGTGCTCCGGGTGCAGCTTGAAGTGCCAGTATTGCCTTTTTTCTGTTCATAGCGGATTTCTCAATACCGGGTTGAGACCATTTTACAGGTAGAGGTTCTAGTACCTCAGCGGGGGCTTGAGGCCATTTCTTTTTCTTGATGATGGGCTTATATTGGCTAACGTTGGGTTGGACTGCCTCAATGGGTGCCTCTGGCGTACCAGGAGGTAGCTGGGAATTCTTCTGCGCGGTAGGAGACTTTTCGATGACATGTTTAGGTTCTTCGGCTACTGGAATACTTGAAATATCCGCAGATAGCTGGGCTCGTTTCTTCTTCATAATCGGAGAGGCTAGTTTCGGTGCTTCAACTGGTGAGGATTTCGGTACATCGATGAGTGGTTGGGGTCGATTTTTCTTCGTGGTAGGAGATTTCTCGGCCGTGGCTTGAAATTCTCCACCGTGCGGAGTTGCTGGGACATCGACTGGTAGCTGAGGACGACGCTTCTTTTTCATAATCTTCGTGGAAGTTGAAGCATCGGAACGTAAAATCTCAGACATAGGTATCACTGGCGAGAATGGTATATCGTCCTGAGATTTTGAGGCGTGTCTTTTTCCATTGTTTGAGTCGGAAGGCGTTGAAGTTCGTTGCTTCGTTGGGACTCGATCAACGGAGTTGGTATTAGGAGTTCGTGGAGCAGACATAATCGGTGATTTGGTAGTACTGGGGATTAATACTATAATGGTATCAAGGTCTAGATGTGCAGTGGTTGAGTTTGAATTTGGAAGTGTACATGAGACTTCTATTGCTGGTCTACTTAGGGTTCTGCAGAGTGCCGAGGGAACGATGACGATTCCAGCCTCGACCAAAACATCCCGATTCAATGATAAGAAGCTTCCAAGCTCTCTCTTCACGTCCGGAAGCTGTGGCTATTCGAAGGTGGGAAAATTTCAGTGAAGTGTGGCAAGAGCTCTTGTGCGCCCAGGCTGTTAATCGTGGATGAAGGAACTCGAGGACTTGCGGTGGGGCCAACAGAAGCCATTACCGGGGTTTCGTGAAGACTACGCTATTAACCAAGCTTAGAAGTGTGTAAAAAACAGGCTGATCAGTCTTGGGTTTAGAGCCATATTGTCCTGGGTCGGGAAGCGAGAAAGAGTGTGGCTAGGTACTACTCTATCTAGAAAAGACCGACAAACAACAAAGATGAAACATGGAATATATTCAGAATAGAGGAAACTTGACTGGTCGTCTCCTGCATCTCCGCTGCGTGGCAGCACTAATGAATGGCTAGAGCTCAACTACCGTTATGGTACCTGCAACCAAAGCAAGAAATCATGAAGCTGACGCGTAGTAAGGCAAAACATCGAGGACGAATGGAAATCCAATGAGGGTAAAGGTACCTTGAAAGGGACTGGACATCTTTAGGAGGGGGCTGATTGTCAGGACGTATACCAAAAGGCGATAGAGCTACTGCGTCTCGGTTAACGGTCTTCGTACCAAGTATGAGAGTGTGAAGGCAGAAAGGTAAGACAGGTAAAGAAAGGAGTGGAATTATAAAAGTAAACAATCTAGCCGGATTGTTCGTTATGCCCCAAATAGGTTAGGCTGGGGGCACTAGCCCCTTCGGCCTAGCTTGCTTTTCGGGGCCGGGATGTTTCCTTCCCTCATCAACCTCATAACGGCTCGCTCATCACATTTTATCTTAATATAATTCCGGTATAGGATTGCTTGTATTACCCTCCCAAGTTTATCCCGACTACCACCCCTTCCTTCCTTCTGCATTACCCCCCTAGCCCATTCGTCAAGCCAACGTCAAGTGTGGCTCTGTGGCTGCGCCGATCACTCTGACCTTTCCCACAACTCTTCTATCGTATCAAGTTTCTTCAACTTCTTCAAACAATTCTATGCTCCTATGTTTAAGCACCTCTTTGGGCTGGCATCTGTAGCTTGGCTTCGTCCCAAAGCTTGATATTTTCCCTGTCCGAGGTGGGATGGGCTATGATTCACAAAGCATCATGATCTTCATCGATGCTGCGGAGGTAGACCCTTCATACATCGGGAGGTGTGGCTAGTGTACTGCGATTGATGTCATTTCAACGTTTCCCTCTATGAGTTTGCGGCGGCCAGTAGTAGGCCCCTAGTTTTCAACCTGAGAACCTGTTCAAAGAAGTTGAAGCATTGAAACCGTAATAATGACGTCTTCCCTGGTCATAGGTCAACATTCAAGTGATTTATAACCTCCGTACTGCGGTAGATCAACCCTTTTACCAAATCAGAACTGATTGTGTTTTAATCTCATTCCATCAGAACTAAACTCAACAGCAGTACTTGTTGAAAGAGTATTATCATCTATCAAATTAAATTTATTTCCACTTTATTACTGCCTTCTTCTCCGATTAACAAGGTCTAATAAAGTTTAGCCATCAACGTTAGCATGGCAGACATCCAGAGAGCACCTGGCATGCCGGCACAGCAGAAATCAGTTCCTTCCTCCCTCAAAGATCTCAAGAGGAAGGCACAAGGAGCGTCGCAAGCACCTACCAACGAGGTCGAAGATGTCCAGAATCATACACAAGAGACAAATGGAGAACACGAAGTGAATGGGGAAGCCCAGACAAACGGGGAGTACCACGAAGACGGCGAAGTGACAGAAGCTATCCCGGCTGGTAATGTTGATCAAAACGGGAATGTTGTCACCGACGAGGGAAGGATAATTGGAAAGGTTAATGGCGACAATGCTTCTCGTTTGGAGGGAAATTTTGTTGACCAGGAAGGAGATGTGCTAGATGCGGAAGGGAATGTCATCGGCCGAGCAGAGCTTGAGGATGCGGTAACAGATGTTGCATCAACTGTTGAGAAGCCCGAACTTGCTGCTCCATTCGGTACGAATCCACTTTTTGCATACCATAACATGTCACCTTGTTCTAACATTCCAAAGGAGTCCAAGATAATGGAGAAATTACCAATGCCACCGGTGGCGTTGTCGGCAAACTTACAGAAGGCACCCCCCAAAATCTCGTTGGGACTGCCATCAAAGAAATCGACGCCGAAGGTAATCTGAAGGCCGACAGCGGCAGTACAGTCGGAAAGGCCGATCTCCATTCTCAAGTCCTCGATAAAGTCGAACAAAACACCCAAGTCGGTTCGGAAGATCCTAAACCCAAGGAAGAAGTTGAAGGTACAAGCAAAGTAGCCGGGGATGCACCAAAACCCCAGGAGAATATCGAAGGGGCCAGCAAACTTGGCTCACAGGTTCCCGAAACCGGCAAGGAAAAGCTCGATGCTGAAGGCTCTCAGCTTCAGGATGAACCTAAATTGGAGTCTAAAGAGAGTGACCTCCCAAAGATGGACTCCGAAGGCAACGAAATCATTGACCTCTCTATTCTCAAAGGTAAAAAGATCAACAAACTCGGAAAGATCGTCGATGAAGGTGGCAACCCCTTGGGTCAAATCGTCGAGGGTGATATCAAGAAGCTTGTCGGCAAGAAATGCGACGCCCAAGGCAAGATTTGGGACGATTCTGGCAAGGTTATCGGACGTGCAGAGCCCCTTCCTGAAGAACAACGTGAAGCCGAGCCCTCTGCTCCTTTTGAGGACTTCCCCGACAGTATTGTTAATCAATCTGGTGATGTTATCTTCGAAGGAAAAGTTGTGGGGAAGTTAATTGAAGGGAGTGTAAAGAAATTGGAGGGGAAGAAAGTTGATGCTGATGGAGATGTCCTCGATAAAAACGGAAACGTTCTCGGTAAAGCAGAGCGATACCAAGAGGAGGAGGTGGCCCCGGAACCAGAAAAGGTTGAGGATCTTTCTGATTTGGAAGGAAAGAAAGTAAACAAAGCTGGCAATGTTGTCGATGATAACGGCAAATTGTTCGGCCGCGTCATTACTGGTGACTTGACAAAACTGATTGGCAAGAAGGTCGGTGCTGAAGGCAAAATTTATAGCGAGGGTGGGAAGGTTATTGGTACGGCCGAGCTCATTCCAGTTGATGACCGAGATGAAGCGACGGTGTCTCCATTTGAGGACTTCCCCGATGCTATCGTTGATAAGCATGGCAACAT
The DNA here is from genome assembly GCA_000328965.1 of Ascocoryne sarcoides NRRL 50072. Taxonomy (NCBI): domain Eukaryota; kingdom Fungi; phylum Ascomycota; class Leotiomycetes; order Helotiales; family Gelatinodiscaceae; genus Ascocoryne; species Ascocoryne sarcoides. The sequence continues at coordinate 1,736,315 of KB205941.1, forward strand.
TCTCTACGAAGGCCAAATCATCGGAAAGCTGGTTGAGGGTGACGTCAAGAAACTTGTCGGCAAGAAAATTGACAAAGACGGAGAGATTGTTGACAGAATTGGCAACGTTCTTGGGAAAGCCGAACGTTGGATTGAAGAAGATCAACCAGAGCCCGAACCTGTCGAGGTGGATAACTCAGCTCTCGCTGGAAAGCGGGTCAATAAAATTGGCAACGTCGTTGATTCTCACGGCCAAATTTATGGGCGTCTTGTTCAGGGCGACCCAAAGAAACTGGCGGGTAGGATGTGCGACAAGGATGGAAATGTCAGAAGTGAGAGTGGAGATATCATCGGCAAGGCGGAGTTGGTGCCCGAGGGTGAAAGGGAAGGAGAAAAAGAGGGACCTTTCGCTGGCTTCGGCTCGCCCACTGTCACCAAGGACGGCAAAGTTGCCGATTCAAAGGGCACTATCATCGGTCGTCTTATCGAAGGCGATGCCAGGAAGCTTTACGGAAAAGAGGTTGACGCCGACGGAGATGTTCTTGATCGCAACGGAAATGCACTCGGAAAAGCCGAACGCTGGGAACCCGAAGAGAAAGAGAAACCCCATAACCCTGTTGCTGGTCGAAAAGTCAACCGCGAAGGAAACGTCGTGGATGAGAATGGAGATATTATTGCGAGACTCACAGAAGGATCTGTCTTGAATTGCTCCGGAAAAGAAATTGACGAAGACGGCGACGTGTACAACTCCAAAGGCGCAGTCGTCGGCCATGTCTCCCTCCTCGAAGATATCCCCCCTGAGCCGGAAGCTGAGCCGGAGCCGGAGCCGGAGCCGGAACCAACCGAGACACCCGAAGAGGCCGAAGCTCGCAAACAGACTGAGCAAGACCGAAAGCTCGCCTCGCGTATGTCCGCCTACATCCAACAATCCCTCGATAAAATCAACCCTATCCTCAAAACTATCACTTCGGAAATCGACAACGAGCTTGCTAAGAAGGAAGAAGATCGTGATGAGCAGAAACTCGTTGACATCGTCAAGCCACTCATCGAACAAGGCGGTGCCATCCTCACCGAGACAAACGGCGCCATCCGAGCCTTGGATCCTGATGGTCGCATTGCGGCGCAAGCAAAGCAGAGAGCTGGGAGTCATGAAGCGACGCCTGAGGAGTCAGCGCTGGCAGAGGGCTTGAAAGAGTTGACGGGGAATGTTAGTACAACGATTGAGCAGGCGAAGAAGAAGATCGCGGGGATGCCACATGCGAAGAAGGAGTTGAATCCGCTTTGGGGCTTGCTTGCTGGTATGTTTATCCACTCTCCCTCGGACCCCGCATTCTTTTGAATATATATTAACATGACAACCAGAACCCCTCGGTCAAATCCTTGCTGCTGTCGGTCTCTTGCTCAGCGGTGTCTTGGGTCTCGTTGGTAGACTCCTCAGTGGGCTTGGCCTCGGTGGTTTACTTGACAATTTGCTTGGTGGCTTGGGGCTCAAGGGCATTCTCAAAGGGCTTGGACTCAATTTTATTACTGATAGTTTGACTGGGAAGAAGTAAGTAATGGAACGGATTGGGTTCGAAACCCGTACGAAGATATGCTGTATTGATACTTATGGATTGTGGGTAAAGTACTTGCTTGTGTTTGTCCTTAGTTTTCATTCGCTCCGGATTGGATGAACAAAGGATGTATGTATGTATGAAGTAGTTTTGATTAACGTCTTACTCTAAACAAAACCTGACTATCGATTTTGTGAGAGTAATGTAATGAGGTATATATACCACAGATTGAGCCTTGAAGTGTATTATTCTATAGACCTTGAGGTAGATGCAGCTGTATGTCGAACTATTTATTTTTTAAACTCTAGACCAAAAGTGAGCAAAGCCGAACGAACCTACATGGGACTCGAGCCAGCAATTTTTACTAGTCTCATGAGCCGATCTAATTACGATTGGTAAATGTCCTTAAAAAGCGTATGGTGAGGTTGATGTAGAAGAGGATGATGAGATCGAGAATAATGATAATGAGAGCGATAATAAGGCTGAGGAGACAAAGGGTGAGGAGACTGGAGATGTGGGTGAAGATATATGGTTCCAACTTTTGGTATGATATAATTTTCATTTGGCTGGGAGTTGGATTTAACAATGAGCAGCATCGTGAGTGACAATTAATGTGATGAGGACTGGGTCGCGAATTTGGGTTTTTTTAAAGCGAGGGTGTAAGTTTGCTACCTTATGCGACATACTATGCAACATCGGAATGAAGGAGCTTTTTTCAACAAATCGGCACCGAGACTTTAGTTGTGAATTAAATATTTCTTAAGATAGGCAAACAAACATAATTAATTGGATTTTGGCCTAAACTCTCTTTCCCTTAGCATAGCATTTTGAACTACTATGTAGAAAATGAATTGCTCACTAATTAATAATCTGCCCCACTTTAAAGGCAGTCCCACAGGTATAACCAGATATTACAAGTCATATTTCAACAATGGTCCTGTGGCCTAATGGCAAGGGTATGTTATTCATCTTTTCGAATGCAAGATATATTTCCTAACTTTACTAGCATTGCTTTCCGGTGCTCATTTCCAGAGTTTGGCAAAGATTGCGGGTTCGAGTCCCGTCGGGATCGTCCATTAATTTTTTTTTCTTTTTATATTCTACTATTTGTTTTAGGATTTTGAGTCGAATCTCAAAAATCGCTTATTTCTCTACTTTACGAAGAAGTCTGAGCGGGAATAATTTCTTCCCTTCGCGCATCCGTCTCCTTTTTATCCCGAGGTTTTGAATAGGACAAAATCTTTATTCTAGATGGATGGTATTGGGTGTGCATTCTTCCTAGCTCAAGGAAAATAGGACATGAAAAGGCAGCCAAAGTAAACAAGCCTGCCTTTCTCATTTTGATCAGAACCTCTTCTATTAAATCTAATAATCCGAGACGTGTCTAAAATCCAATGATTATGAAAATGCTAAATAGCTATTAGGAAACAAAAAATGCCAAATACAGAAGATGAGATGGAAACAGTCGCTCAGCAAGCGGTAGGTAGTCTACCGTTGCCCCGCCGACCCCGCCTCGGCCTATGAGGGCTGAACGCTCTTCAATATTTCGTCGGGCTTCTAAAGAGCGTGTACATATTCGGGCTGTCCCTTAGAAGTTTGCGGCATTAGTTATGAAGTTGATACTTGAAATGTACTCTTTTCAACTTTGAGATTCAAAAGTGAGTATGGCTTTGGCCCTCGAGGGCACACACAACGTTACCTAATGCCGAAGGTTGAAAGATAGAGTCCAAGGGCTCATGTTTTAAATAACGTCCAAAGACTCCTCTTTGTCTACTCTTTAGAATGTAGCTGAGTAAGTTAAAATAGCTAAATCTTCTACCAAAGTTCAAATTAGCGTTACTCGTATTCCAAGATGTTATTTTAATTAACCAATTCCTCAAAACCCGCTCTTATAACTAGCTTCGTAGAGCCCTTTGCACAAAGTTCCAAGGCTTTATGACTTGCATAAGTCATCCAAACGTTAACCGCAGACAATAGATAGGTTTGTATGCCCTGTAGCGAGCAGTAATTCCACAATATATATTCATTCCATCAGAGTTATATCCAAATATCCGACTTTATACATTAAACCTCATAAATTTCGTGAATGACATAAACATCAACGCTTCCCCCCCAATGGCAAGCAGGCTCGCCCGACTTTCGATCCAAACGCCATTGTTGCACTACACCTTGCAAACCCGCTCTAATAAACAAATCTCCTCCACTTTCCCAAGTCCTTGCGACTAAAATTTCCTGCTTTTATCTTCCGGTTCATTTTTTCTCCAGAATCATACTCCTCTCTAGACCATCTGCCCCAGAACCCCCAGCCCCATACCAACGAACATTCCCGCAGTCACTATCGGCGCCATTGTTATCCTGGCCTGGGCAGCGTCCTCGCTCGTTCCTGTCGCTGCCACAAAGCTATTCGCAAACAGCGTGCAGTCGCTACTCTTGATATTATAGCACCCCGCCGAGCTCAAACTGGAACAAATGCTCGTCGCGCTGGCAACTCCAAGACTCTGCGCGGTCGGCGATACAGTGACACCCCCCTGCGGCGCAATGATCGTAACTGCAAACGCATTCCCTCCTTCGAGCTCGGCAGTGCAAGCGGCGTAGTTGCTCTGGCAATCCAGGAAGGCAGAATTGCAGGCCGCGGAGTTGGAGTAGCTAGTTGGTATGATGGGGAACGGGAAAAAAGCATTTGAAACGTAATTTATACTTCCCGTTCCTGTCGCCGTCGCTGTAGCCGTAGTGTCTGTATCCGTCGTCGTCGCTCCGTTTCCCAAGACCGCCCCTGTAGCTGTGGATAACGCGAGCGTTCCAGTGCACGTAGCCCCAATGGGACAACAAGCTACGTTCTTCGCATGGTCTGTTGTACAGACGGAGCCGGAAGTACAACATGCGCCTGCGTCTGCTGCAGCAAACGTAGAGCAGGAATTGTAGTGTGTGGGACAATTGCCATCTCGCTTTAGGAGGTCGTGCTCGGTCGGTATTATGGAAGAATTTCCTTCTAGGTAAGGTTCATTGAAAGGCGAAAAGATGGACGGTATTTGTAATGCTGATATTGGGATGAGAAAGATTGAAAGATAGGCGGTGGAGGACCGCATTTTCGAGAATTTAGTTGACCTCGGTGGAATGTATTTTTGTGTTGTCTGAGATTCAGATTGCTTGCCGGCAAATTGCCCGATTCGATCCTGACTCGTGGTAAGTAATTGAGCTTAGGGAGAATGGGGAATGGGCAACTGGGTAGAGTATTAGTCTATCAAGAGCTGCGTAGACAATAGAGCCCTTGAGCTTCGAAAATGGGAGTGGAGAGCTTGTTCGCTGGCATCGAAGTGGTATTGATTTTCCGCACCATTGGTTGGCCCCACAACCAATAATAATGGCTCAGCGGTCAGGGGTAAAAGGTTAATAGACCATTAATGTTGTCACTATTCTGCTTCATTTTTCATTGGGAAATATTCATTAAAAAATATTCAGTAGAGCTTCTTGATTTACTTCCTTGCTTCCCTTCTATTCCACCCTATTAGACCTCTTACTTTGGAAACTTGTCTTAAAGACACAACCTACCTACATCAGGGATATACCACTCCTAAGGATAGGCTGCAAAGCAGTATCATCAATAGCATTACCATCTATGTAATGTTAAGAAACATTTCGTATGATACAGTAGAGGCAATCGAAATAAAATCACGAGTTCCGTATCATCTATGATACTAACTCCCTCCCATTGCCAACCAAATGCGTCAAGTTCATTATCCGCCCGCTAAGATTGCTCCAACAAGACAGACCAATGCTCGCTATCCCTGGAAGACCATATCCAGCACCTGGAGAATGAAACCCTCACATCTCTTAAACGCCCCAATTCTTTCCCACACTAAGGTGTGTCAATTCCACACCAAGAAGATGTCTGCTCTTGCGCCCAACAAAAGAAATCCTCATACTCTTACCCCGTAATTCTCCGCACCCACAGTCCTGTAGGTTCATACGCCGCATCCTTATCTCGCCTCTTCCACGCCCTATGTAACCTTAATCCGATATCGTGTTCCTCCCTCCTCACATCGGCCTCCTCAATTCTCAATGCCTCTATCCTCCTCTTCTCAATCTCGCGCTTCCGCCGCACATCCTCCGTCACTATTACATGGTCCTTCGGCATTAGCTCCGTCATTTGCCTGATGCTCTTTGTGATGTTATCCCTGCGGTTTGCGAGATTGTCGAGCTGGGCCTGCAGAGACGTTACGAGATCGTGGGACTCGGCTTCGGACGGCGTCATGGGCAGATTTTTGGTTGTATTTGATGTCCGTTTTGAGGTAATGCTGGATGCCATATTGATGTAGACCGGGGATTCGGGGTTCATATTCACTGCTTTGCGTGTAACTTGGGACTGGGGACTTCCGTAGACTTTCGGGCGCTTGCGGTCAAGTATCGATTGGGGTGGAGCTGATTGTTGAGGTGGCGTAGGTACCTTAGGCACTGGCGGTTTCTCAAAATTGTCGGTCGAAGGTCTAGGCGTGCTTTGTGCCTCGGAGGGTGCGTACGTGGTTACACTGAAGCGAGACGGAGGTTGAATGTAAGGGTCCGAATCAACTGATGGGAAGCCGACTTCTTTGAGAGACTGTAGAAAATTACGCTCAATTGTCCCAACAGAATCATTTTTCTGATGCTGAGCTTGAGGTGCAGTTGGTGTTGGGTTTCCACCACGAGCCAGGGTCTTAGCTGCTGCAGACTGATTTACAACGAAGGAATCTGGGGTGATGGATATCGGTGGCTGCGTTACATAGGGGCTTTTACGACCGCTATTAGGGAGCACGGCCGACATGGTGGGGTCTGTTGTGGTTGCGGGGGTGGTTTGATCATCGTGGTCTCGAATGACTGAAACAGGTATAGTTGATTCCGGAATCTGAGGAATCTGAGGAGAAGCGATACGTCTGACACTTTTTGGCGGTATGCTTTTTGGGGGAACACTGATAGGAGGAATATCGTAGTTATCTGCAACTGGAGAAACAATTGTGAAACGTCCCGTCGCTCCTTTCCATTCCGGTCTTTCTGATGGTGGTATGCTGTTGTTCAATTTAAGTTTCCTAACCCTGTCACCAAAGGAACTATGATTCTTAACCGCTGGAGCAGCGGAGATAATTGATTGATTCCCCAGAGCAAGTTCGGATTCTCCGCGGACAGAGCGTAGACTGGGTGGTACAAATGTTCCTGGCTTGACTGACTGAGGCTTCCCTTTATCACTCGTTGTGATCTCGCCAGAGTATGGATCCCATCGAGGGTCCACGGTCATCCTCCCTTGCACTGGTTGTGCCGCAACTTTCTTCCGTGTGACTGAATTCGCTGCTGTGGCCGTAAGATTGTTGCGTTTTTTCTCACTTCGAAGAATGGGAATATTGCTAGCAGGCTGCCGGGAGCCTGAGGATGGTCTGTTACCTGAATGTGGTCTTTCGTTGCGGGACGCACTAAAAGCCAGGTTGGACATATCTGGTATTTCGTCGATTGGAGATACCTCGTCATCATTTGCTAGATACTGGCTCCTACTCGATAGTCAGCATGTCTATTAGCTTTGCTGCGAGGTTTAAATATGAGTAGATAGAGACTGAAATCAGGAGTGATCGTGACTAAGTACTACAGGTCCATTATACACCAAATCAGACCACCAGACCCTTTCACCGATTGGTGGGTGGGTTGGATAGTAACTGATTTTGCTCTGTGAATACCCCCCAAAAAAATCGACATACCTGTGATAAGTTCCATCAAACTCTGGTGAACTCGGGGGAGAGACCTCTTCTTCGGGGTATGAAGCAAAGGGGTATGCCTGTGGATTTCGTGAAAACCCCGAAGGTTCTGATGGTGAGGGTTGGGAATAGATAGATGAAGCTGGTCTGACTTTCGAGTCACGGAATGAGGGAGGGGGAGCAAGACTCGGCTCGCTGCAGATATGTTAACTCGATTCCTTCATTCCCACACCATTTAATCGTTTCTGCAAATTAATTGTCCTCCTCTCTAAACAGTGGGCTTTGGTGTTGGGGCTCTTACAAGGGCAGCCCTGGAGGGCCTTTAGGTCCGCTATTGTCTCTTTGAGGCCGCGGAAGCGGCGGACCTCGATCTGGAGGGGTTTGTACAGGTGTGATAATGCCTAATCCGGATGACCTTGAGAACTGCTTATTCTGTTTGGTATCAAGTAGCGCCGGGCGCTGCGCGCTCTTGGGGTTATTCAACCTCTTCCACATTACTTATATCAAACTCAAGGTAGGCGTGTTCCACACTCGCATGAATGCAACAGGTAGAGTGGTTCGAATGCGTGGTTCCAGGCCCCGATCTGCGGATATTAAAACGATCGGGAGTTTAGGTGTAGCTGTGTATTATCGCAGATAGTGGTGTCTAAAATCGGTATTTTGTGGTTTTCTCAGTATAGTGAGAATGAAGGAGCGGGGTGAAGAAGTTCTACCGGTGGACGATGTACGAAGGGTGCAGTGCGAATGAATGCGTGAATATAAAGACACTACCGAATAACGGGCCACAATCACAAAGGAATGACTTCGAGACACAGTCGCGAGAGAATGGTCGGATTTATGGTCAGAAGGTCGGTGTCGATAGTCGCAAGAACCCTAGGGCCCCCAACCCAACTCGATTATCGCGAGGTCGGCGATAAAGTGAGACCAACAAAGGCGCAAGTAAGAGAGTTCCGTGTTTTGTGCTTTATAGTCGAGAGAGATCTCGTCGACTTGATGAACCGGACGAGTTTTCGTGGAACGACCTCCAACGGTTTGGTTGCTTCTGTCAAAGTCCCCAACGGTCGGGAACTGTCAGGGCGCGAATGAAGGACATTCGTCTGGTTTCATGTTGAAGCCCAGGCCAGGGAGGGGCATAAGGCAAGCCAATCTTAGAATAGCCCCTATACTTCGTAGAGTCAAGTGCGGCGGGAACAAGCTAAAGTGAAGGGCAGTATAAGCCACCTCGGCCATCAGAGAAGATACAGTAGCGCGTAGGTATCGTAATCCCGCCCAGCAGCTGCAAGCACAGAGGTAAAAGCGAAACCGTCCTAGTTATTCCCCGCCATGACATCAATCTCCTCTCTCCTGCCTCCAGCCTAGCTTCGTGCCACCCATGTTTCTTTCGCATGATGTGCCTATAATACTCAGTCTTTTAGACGGCTCGGGCCATATCAGCGGTACGCGCCAAGACCTCGGCATCAAACAATTCTCCGATAGCAAATGTCTGCATTGAACCAAACTGCTCCCCATTGCTTTGCACCAAGATGAAGTTCCCAACGAGGAGAGGCGGCGACTGTGCCAGATATAGCTGATAAAGAAAAACATCATCTATACAGAACCGATCCAGTGGTGGAGAGGGCTCGATTGGCATCAGTGCTTGGGCGTGGGCTAACCCACTCCCCAAAGCCTTCACCCTTTCTCTTGTAGCCTCCCCCAGGTCATATCCGGCAGTACATTCTGCCAGAGGACAATGCCGATCGAGAGTACAATCGGCGCGTGGTCATTGTTTTACAGATAATTCAAAGCACCAAATAAGTTTCTCGGGTTTGTCGCCCTGGTCAAGCCTAGGTCAGGTGTGAAAGGGGATGATGATTCATAAGGGTTATCTGGATAATTCTAGAGGGGCTTTATAAAATTTTGAGGCCGTTCTTCGCACTGTCATGGAACTATCAGAGCTACATGCGAAGCTCTTTTCTTGGTGGCCGAGAGACCGAAGCTGGGAGGAGCGGAGGTCCGAGGCAGATCTGCGATATGGATAACCTTCCCTCGAAACAAACCTTAGACGGAATGGCAACTGATAAAAGAGGTAGCGCCGCGGTATCACGCGCGATTAGTCCTCCTCGGGTGCTTCTTGCAATAAAATAATGACTACGTGAAAGATGGGAATGGACAGATCCTCTTATCCAAGAAAACTGCATGTAGTGTAGATTGGAGACGAGTAGGCGACGAAAGAACGGACCTGCCCTACTTCAACGATTTCAACGGAAATATGTGCATAGACAAGATTAGGTCCCGGAAGTGTAGAAAGAATTCGGGATATTCCTAAAATTGTCCCTCCCGAGCCAGTATACCGTATCGCATTTGTCATCGGGTAAACCTCGGATGAGTTCCGGAACCGGTTCCGTTCCAGGTGTTACTGTATAAGCAAGGTTGCGTTCCGGACTGATCGAACTTAACCCCTCACTACACCAAGATTTTTGACACTAGCTAAGCAGCAACCGCTACGAAGTCTCTAGAGAACATCGCTTGAAAATCACACAGGGCAACTCTTGTTGGTAAACTTGCGACATTCCCGCGAAGTCCTCCAGGTCAGCTCGGCGCAAAAAAGCACAATCTACACACACAATTTCCCGAAAATGGATTACGTCGAGAACAGGATGGCACAAGGCATGTTTCCCAGCTTCCAAACCCTAGAGAGGTTAACTAACAGCCTTCCAGAAGCTGCCAAACCTCCTTCTCCCGAAGTGTAAGTCCAGCCATACATCCCCTCCGCCTTAATCCTCCATTAACGCTTCCCCAGGAAAACCATCGCAACCCCCATAAATCTCATCCTTTTCTCCCTCCTCATCTTCACGGTCTATTACCAGCTTCGCCCCAAAAAGATTGCTGCCGCCCTCCCTCCCGCTCCTCCTCCCGTGGTCTTCAAAACCTTCACTCCAACCACCCTCCTTCCCCACAATGGCAACAACAACATGCCCGTCTACCTCTCCGTCCGCGGCCGCGTATTCGACGTCACACCAGGTCGCAATTTCTACGGACCAGGAGGGCCATATGCCAATTTTGCAGGGAGGGATGCGAGTCGAGGGTTAGCGTGCGGAAGTTTCGATGAGGACATGTTGACGGAGGATTTACAAGCGCCGTTGGATAAATTGGAAGATTTAGGAGCGGAGGAGATGGATGCGCTGAGGGGATGGGAGGAGAGGTTTAACGAGAAATACTTGGTAGTTGGGAGGTTGGTTGCTGAGGGGGAGGAAGAAAAGGAGAATGACAAGTCTTAAGGTGAACAATCTATATTATATTGCCTGTAGTATAGACCATAGAGGGATATTGGGATACAATGTAATGATATTAGAATGGCGTAACGTTGGGTTATGCTGGTGCTGAGAAAATCGATCGTTATTAATGGCCACAATTGATCCAATAGACAGTGGCAAAGATGATGTAGTTGAGACGTATCCACAGGATTCGTCACTGGCAAAATCTACCATAGACTGTAGAGAAGCCGTATACCTACCATTCACAGCTGCTGACAAAGGCGTTGACCAGAAAATCCTTCCTTCATTAGTAGGATCACTAAGCTCCAACTCCAACTTATGAGAATAACTCGGTTTCCACTCGTCTACATTTTCCTCGACTAACCAATTTCTGTTCTTCTAAATCCACTTTTTGAAAAATATACCACTATAGAATTAAACATTACCACCTTTTCCGAGTATCAATTACAAGTTCTATCCTTTATTGCCACATTTATTCCAAAGTAAACCTTGATAAATTCTATGAGAAGACTTAAATTATTCACGGCCAAGTGCCAATGTCTCATTGCTAGTGCAGTTAGTAGCCGGATGTTGGAAAAATAGGAAATCTCAGCTATGGATTTGGTAAACGGTCTCTACTTGACATCAATACTACAGGACACGAAAACTTGGATCTAGGTGGTATAATGCATTTTACCTGAAGACATAGAGAAGGTTAAGAAATGGAGCAGCGGGAGCAGAATATACAATAAAGGTTTTTAAAAATCGGACCCTGGAGAGGAACGACGATGAATAGCTATTATGATGACCGAATAGAGGCAGCTTCAAGTCTTTATCAGTATGTACTTACTTTTCGAAACTCTGTCCAGTCTGATAATTCTTTGCCTCTGGCAGGTAGGAGTAGGACTGCTGAGAATCCAAGCTTCGGCAAACTCTCAAATCCCGGAGCGGGGCGGGGCGGAGTGGAACGGTTTCGCTGGTATATTTTGGTTGCAATTGAGATCGGGGGACTGCCTTTACGGCAGTAGGTATTTCCGAACCGCCAGCTGAAGCGCCACTTCCGTTCGGCCTTGGCATTCGAAGGAAAATATACCCATTATCACTTCACTTCTTGCTGTGAAGAAAATCGAGTTATATTAGGTCACCGAGGTGATAAGATGTGCTGAGTCAGCTTTCACCTATATCTTGATAACACACCTACGCCTTATCTTCTCGGGCATCACATGTACGCCTGGCCATCCAGATCCTCTTTCCGACTGGCTGCCCGCCGCTAAGAAAACGGTGCCCCATGCTTCTTGCCTTGCTATCGAATCTGGTGCTCCAGGTACGAAACTCCCAGGCCACCACTTAATCCAAAGCTTCACTTTCAAAGTATATCTCCAACATACAATTTTCGACCCGTCACTAGTTATACTCCGTACAACACCCACGATAATTGCCAGGCCCAACTCGGCCAATAATCTGATCCTACCTAGCTTCATCTCGGCCGCCTAGCACAACCTTCCCGCGCAAGGCAAGCGGCAATATCGACAACCCGTCAGTACTATCGCGTTGCAGGACTGACGCCTGCGGTGCAGTCGTTCATGCGGCGCCGCGAATGTCGAATGAATGCAACCTCTAAATCCCTTCCTGTCTGCCTTCTTTAAGAGCTCCCTCCCTGCCAACTGCAATCCAGTTCATCATCATGTAAGCCCCCTAGCTCCATATCTTGCGCCATGTTACTGAAAGTGTGCGTAGATTCTCCTAGTGCCATCAACTGAGGTTCTCCTTTCCTCCCGCGACCGCGAGACCGGCGCTCTCTACACCGATCTTGCCGGATCTGAAGAGTTTTTGGGGAGCCATGTCTTGCGGATTCCAGTCAACCATGCTCCCAATGCGGGAGGAAAAGATGTCCCTAATATGCGGGAGAATAGGGGTAAGGCAAAGCAGTTTACCACGATCAATGGCAGAACGGTAGTGGTGAAGGATTCCTATGTCTATAGCAATAAGGGTTGGTTTGGTCATCCAAAAATATACAGCCCTAGATTGCTAATTCTTTTCATATAGGATTCAAAACACTCAATCAGGCCCAGCTCTTGTCGGATACGTTATGGTATCCGGATTCCCTCGAGCCCCGACAATGGCTTATATATTACATATCGAGGCCTTTAGTTGGGATATTCGAGGAGATCAACATTCAGCCCGCATTACTACCAAGATTTCTATCCAATGGTGGGCCTGTATTACCTTCGCGGACGAGCTCCCAAGGGGTATCTGCGGTAACAAATAGCACATCATTACCAAAAAAGAAAGATATCAGGTCGTTCAACGACTTACTCAATAATTTCCCCATGATCGCGAGGCAGATGCAGCCGGGGTTGGACAAACTGTTTAGGGAATTCAACCATGTTTTCGAAAAGCCGCTCCCTCCTCCACCGTCAGCTTCAATTATCCCTGATCCGGTTCCAGATGGCCCAATCGCTACGGCAATGAAGAAGGCGCGATCGAATAGCACAAATTCAGCCCCAGCTTTCCGATCAAACGGCTATATAGAGCGGCCATCGATGACAGAAGATTTTTTCCAGGAAGACGACGAGGATGTTATGCGCGGTGCGCTTGAAACTGCGGTGACAGCTGCTATCGATCTGTTTCAGGGCGTCGACAAGCAGCAGCTATCTCTACTAGGTGCCACGACAGATCTGACTGGACCCGTTGTGGAACGCCTGATCGAACGCTATGTAGCTGAGCAGGTACATGATACCATTCTCTACCCAAGGATATGTGCTATGAAAAGATTCGAGGACCTCGAGTTGGAGTCAAAAATAAGGCAAATGGAATTCGTAGATATCTCTCAAGTTGGGATCCCCATTCAAGGTGGCCGAAACGGCAAACATGAACTGACATTGCGACTGGGTCGAGCCGTTGAAGAATTTCGGAAACTTGGGGTGGTGGGAAGTCCTCAACAGATGATGGACATCCTCCTATTGACCCTCAAAACAGTCACTCAACTGGCCGATGTTCCAAAAGAGACCCCAAATGGCGAACCTCCGTCTTCGGAGAAAGTCAGTCCGGTTCTCACAATAAACGCTGATACTCTTGTATCTCTACTTCTTATTGTCGTGATAAGGTCTCAGGTGCGATACTTACAGGCCCGCTTAATGTACATGCGTCACTTCATCTTTATCGACGATGTTGAAAGCGGGGAAATGGGTTATGCTTTGAGCACATTAGAAGCAGTTCTCTCCTACCTTTCGCGGGATTCAGGTGGATTGAGAAAAGCTAGTCGACGAAACTATAGGCTATGGCAAGCGACGAAAAAGGGTCAAATCAAGGAGATGATGACAATTATGGAACCCGACCGAGAGCCTTGTTCCGACGACGAGGAAGTCAATAATGAGGCAATTATTGAGGATGTGATTGATGAGAATATACCATGGGATTCTGCCAATGGACATTCGAGGCGAAGTTCGTCCAGGTCCAGTTCCCGCAGGCTTTCACAAGTCTCAACTCTGAATCATGTGTTTCCATTTCAGATCCAGCATGACGAGGAACCAGAACGATTGCCGCCCTTACGAAGACCCAAGACAGTGACGATGGATACTAGAAGTATGTCGAGCAGTTCAGAGATTTCATTTCGATCCAGAGCTACTACTATTGATTCGACTAGTAGTGGCTTCGAGGGCGACACATCTATTGAACGGCTTGCTCAGACCGAAGATTCATTTGGGGAATCAGTCCTCATGATGGCTATCCAAAACGAAAGACCAGAGTCACTGAAGTACCTGCTATCGCTAAGCGATTACTATCCTCTACGAACAGTATTAGATGACACAAACAATGATGATACCACTCTGCTGTCCGCTGCTGTTCAACTTGGGCACACGGAATTGATCGACATAATTCTGGACTTTCTCTATCGCGTTGGAACGGAACCCATCATAATAGAATATCTTTCCAAGCAAGACATAAGAGGCAGAAGTGTTGCTCACTATTTATTCAACGCCCCGACATTAATCCCTCGCGTAGGACGACTATTGCTATGGCGGCAAAAGGATAAGAATGGCCAGACGCCTTTATTTGCTTTATGTCGATCATATGATCACGGAAATTATAGACAAATGGTCGAGGCAGGGCTCATAGCTGCAACCAAGGCACAAGGAGATAATCAGCCCTTACACCTCGATGACCACGTTGACTCAAAAGGCAACACTCTCCTGCATATTATTAATGATTCTCAAATTGCCATGTGGATAATGATGCATTGTGACTCGGATCTTAATGCCGTAAACGACAAGAGGTTTACGGCCTTGATGGTTGCAAGCAAATATGGTCGGGTTGACATGGTGAGGACTCTATATCAAGACCCAAGAGTCGATGTCTTCGCCAGGGAGTTGCGCGGTCTTACAGCCGTTGAACTAGCTAAAGACGATGACGTACGAAATCGAATTGACGACCTGCTTCTCTTTTCAAGCCAACCAGCTGCAGATGGACGGATAACGGCGGTTGTGCGGTCATTCTTTGTTGAAGATGCTACTATCCGCCTGGTACTCAAGTCTGCAGCACCAACAGCGAACCAGAGCTATACTGTTACCACCTGTAGACGGTCTCTCGCCGATTTCGAGCATTTGGCGAAATTGCTATCTCTCGAAAACCCTGCATCGTGGCTACCATCAATATCAGGAATGCGTTCTCCATTTCAGCTACCGTCCAAACCGTCACGAGCAGTCTTGAGGGATGTTCAAGTCCGACTTGATGGATTTCTGAAGATCTTGCTGGCACATTCGACATTCTCAACTCACGAGATGCTGTGGGAGTTCTTCCTGGTGCCTGACATACAAGCCGATATGATGGAACAGCGGAGTAAACTGAAAGCCAAGACAAGAATCGAAAAGATTAGGGAGGAATACGAGCCAATCGAAGATATTCGAGATGTCGAACAATTTGTTGATCATGCAAGAGATATGGTCCGGAGTGTAAATTACTCAATCAAAAGTGTGGCACGCAGGGCTAACGTCCTGCGAGCTGCCACAACGGGTACGGCCCCTCTTCCTCATGAATATTCTTTGCTAATTGTATATAGATCTCCACGACGCTAGCACAATTGCATCAAAGGCACTCTCTACCCTCGAATGTCTCCCATCTACCCATATTGCAGCTTTGCAAGCTTATTCCCACACACTTGCGCCTTCTACCTCCTCGCCTTATCAAGTATTCCATTCCAGCACCCTTGCCATACATAGCACTATCATTGCAATGCTTCTCTCCTTATCTCGACCGACATCCCTGATATCTTCCATCAATACTTCACGAAAGTCAATTGAACGGTCCTACAACTCTCTCTCTCGTTCAACTCGGTGGCCTCTGGGTTTGTTAGATGAGACGCGGCAACGTTTGAATGAGGAGAAGGAAGACAAGGTCAGAAGAACGAAAGAAGAAGTAGACGAAGTTGGCAGGGAGTTAAGATATACTCAACAGGTTGTTGCATCTGAGTTGGCTGGGTGGCAAGACTTGCATGATAAAATGGGGCGGAAAGCCATTAGGGATCTTGCTACGGCAATGCTAGTCAAAGAACGGACGGCTCTGGAGGGTTTGCGGAGGGCAATGAGGAAACTGAAGATTGACCCTGTTCTCACTCCTGATACTCGTTCGCAGGCTAGTATTGAATCTAATGATATTGGCGCCGAAGCTTCGGCTTCAGAAGCATAGGGAGGTTATCGACGGGGGGATGGGGAGCGAGTGAAGCGGCGATTGTAAGCATGTTTTATATAACTGGATAGACTGGTGGTTTACCGTTCTGGGATTGCGGAGTTTGGAGTGGCAGTATGGGATAGCTGCCTGGTGAGCGAATTGGGCGGACTTGAGTTCGATGGTGTTGTTGCATAGAGGTCTGGAAATTAAATACCACTTGATGTATTAATGTTGATTTGGGGATCTTAGTGCAGCCGAATCAATGGTTTGCGAGTCAAGTTTCAGTCCGTGAGTATACAAAGCTCTATGCGATTAGTCAAATTCAGGTACACGGAGATTAGAATCCATTGCTCATCAAAACACCGCATTTTCGGGTTCTAGCAAATGTTGTACAGCATTGATTGAACGAGAAAGTGCACTGAGAATATGAATAGGATCGGTTTATTGAAATGGAAAATACCGATTAAGGTAATCCCGTTATCTCCGCCTCCAGCGCCACGGACGATTTATTGTACTACCATTACCAGTCTTGAGCGCGCACATACGGATTGGATTGCCTAATGGAGATAAATTTGGGCGAAGGTGAATCAGCTTCTGGTTTGGTGATTCACGGCTCCCGCATATAGTTACAAGTCAACATTCCAGCCGAATTTCCGCACCTATATATAACGAACAAACAATCCCTCAACTCTCAACCTTAGCTCAACTTCATCTCGATACCCAGCTACATAATCTCAACTACCTGACCTCAACTACATCTCCCACCACGCAAGAAAAGAAACTATAACAGACTCGTTAAAATGGCAGCCCAAACCCAAACCGCCCTCCTTCTCACAGAGTTAGGAAAACCTCTCATCAAAACCTCCATCCCAATCCCGGAGCCAAAGGAAGACGAACTTCTAATCAAAATCACTTCAACGGGAAGTATGT
The DNA here is from genome assembly GCA_000328965.1 of Ascocoryne sarcoides NRRL 50072. Taxonomy (NCBI): domain Eukaryota; kingdom Fungi; phylum Ascomycota; class Leotiomycetes; order Helotiales; family Gelatinodiscaceae; genus Ascocoryne; species Ascocoryne sarcoides. Next base: position 1,753,391 of record KB205941.1, read on the forward strand.
CTCGTCCTCGCTTCTCCCCTTTCTCTTCATCCCAAAGCTAACAACCTCGCAGTCGCTCCCCTTGACTCTAAACTCTGGTTTAAAAATATTTTCAACATCCCTCTCCCATGCATCATAACTTATGACCTCGTCGGTGTCGTTGTCGCCCATGGTCCTGGTGTCGACACCTCCATATTGCCCGTCGGTTCCAACATTATGACTGTCGCCAACTTCACGCCCATGAGCGGCGGCTTACAAGAATACGTCTGTGTCCCTTCAAAATACTCCTGTCGCGTCCCCCCAAACATCTCAGCCACGGATGCCGCAGCCTTCCCAATTAATGCGGGTACCTCCTTCATCGCCCTCTTCTCCAAAAACGGCCTGGATATTCCATTCCCCGGGACTGAGAAATCAAAAGGCTATGATTACTCCGCCCAGAAGCTAGTCATTGTCGGTGGCGGAAGTAATTGTGGGCAGCTAGCTATTGAGCTAGCTCACATTGTGGGGATTGGAGAAATCATCGCTGTAGCTGGCATCAAGGGGGAGGCTGAACTCAAAGCCCTGGGCGCGACTCACGTAATTGACCGTCAAGCTCCTGATGTTGTGGCACAAGTTCGAGCTATCGTGGGCGATGAGTGCATCTATGTCTATGACACTGTCACCCAGCCTGATCTCTCTGTGCCGGTTTCCTTGCTCTCTAACAGCAAGAAGGGAACTTTGGCGCATCTAGTGACGGGGGTGCCGAGCGAAGAGGTTTTGAAGCAGAAGAAGGAGGGGTATGAGGACAAGCGTATTTTCGGATTGGCACAAAGCAATCTAGATGTTGGGGCTTTGTATTGGGAGGCACTTCCCAAGTGGCTTGAGGATGGTAAGTTGAAAGTTTCGAAGTACAGGATTATTGAAGGTTTAGATGTGGAGAAGATTTCGGCAGTTTTAAAAGAGGGCTTGACTCTCGGGGGTGGAAGATGGCATGTAAAATTGTAAGGGGCACATGGAAGTGTACAGTAGTACGTGGAGGGAGGATGGCTGATTGGAAAGGGTGAAATGGCATTGAGCAGTATATGCCGAAGGAAAGGCTAGCAACAATGAGTCTAACAGAAAAATGTATCAATTCTCATATAAGTGTCAAAGTGCATTGTTTTTGAACACAGTTCGACTAAATGATTTTAGCTTCATACAGAAGATTCATGTAACAACTGAAACATTTACCGGAAGTCTTAGGGACACAAAGCCTTCAAAATCTCAGAAAATACATAGCAAATCGTGCTAGAGGACTCAAGAAGGAAGAAAATTGGTAGCACTCATCCTGCAAGCCTCAGAACCTTGACAGAGGAGTTAGATTTCGTATCGAAAAAAGTTGAACGCAATCTGTGGTTCATACAACAAAACCGGTTCTCAAGCTGGGCGGAAATGTCTGCCGGGTTTATTAACTATACAACAAACCCTACCGATCTGGATTCGATGGCGTATACTTCATTAGTATCACCACTCTTGAGTCACCAAGCAATCTGTTTTCCTCTTTTATTATCTCGAATCCACACCTTTTATAGAGAGCCCTAGCAGGTGAGTTATCGCCATCCACTGCTATGCTAAATGTAAACCCATAACCACATTTTCCCGCTTCATCGGCTCCGAACTGGAGAATCCTTTCCATCAGAGCTTTTGCGACTCCTTGGCCACGAGCCTCAGGTACTGTAAACATGCCGTTTATGCGCCAATGTAACGGGAGGTTCTTGGAATTCACACCACTGAGCGCAGTCCAAGGGTCTCCAGAAGCGGAGGATCTAGGAGGATTGTGTCAGAGGAGACCACGAAAATTCCCAGAGACTTACTCCTCTAGGGTGCAAGGTAGTGGGCCTATTGCAGTCAACCAACTAATGATATGATCTGACTGGAGAGCCACAAAGGTGGTAGCTTTTGGATTTGCTAGTCGGCCGTGCCAAACTTTATCGGTGAAAGCACTCTCCCTAGTGAAGGTGGAGGCGAAGGCCTCTGGAGAAGTCTTGAGGGAGAGAAGTCGGAAGTCTTTATAACGTCTTAGCTAAGTAAGAACACTTTCTTTGTCATACTGAAGCTGGAAAATAGAGTAGGTCATGTTTGGACGGTGAGTGGATAGCTAGCATAAGATGATGTCGAGAACTGAAGATGGGAAGTCGGTCCTACATATGTAAGTGATGCCAGTGACTCACAACGGTAATGGCGCGACGTCCCTCGACATGGTCAAATATACCTGTGTATATAACTCAGACAGCAGAAAGGATTTAGTAGCAATTCTCCGACTGAGGAGGTCGTCAGTATCTTTGCCTTTCACACTAGTTACGATGACGGAGTACTCGAGGTCGTTCTGAGAGACTTTAGCGCACATAATCGCATAGCTGTAAGCGTGCCTTCGACAAGACAACCGCCCAGACACAATTTGCTACTTGAGAATTTATAGCACATAACTGATTATCAATCAAAGCTTCTCGAAGCTATTACTACAAGTATTCTCTTATTACTCTCTATTATCCTAGAGCCTTTAAGGCTCTCTCATACTGTGCCACCTGTAGTCTATTAATAGCGATATTAAAAATCCCCACCTCCGGGCCCCACCTGTTGTCTTGTGATACTCGCCTTCAATGCTGACTTTAGCTATGATAACAACAGGAAATTAGAAAGAGAAGTATACGGTCATATTCGTCTTCGGTTTCTCCACACTTCGAAAAGATGTGAGAGAGTTTGAAGAAAACTTAAAAATGCTCCAAATTTGCTCGGGCACTTGTTGGATGTGGCGGTAAGCCCGGCCCCTGTTGCTGGCCACGCTCTCACTGTAACCAACCCAACCTATCTTGTCTCACTTCTTGCTCAGCCTGGCTGCAGCCTCGTGGATCAGAAGGGGGGCGCTTCCAACCACAACCACGAGAAACTCCTGTTCTTCATGATGTCTCCTCGATATTCTCCTTCCCAAGCATCGTTTCCGCCATGGAGAAAGGCGCACAGTTTTCCGATTTCGATGATGAAAAGGTCTTCGCAGATAGTTGGGAGTATGCCCAACGCCTTACCACCGGCAACTTTGTTGTCGAGTTTGGGAAAGGAGAAGCTCAGATTGCCTTTGATTTGACTGTCCAAGATGTGAAAGATCTACTGGAGAGACCAGCTTTAGGAGAACGCCCAGTAAGGTGGATGTATGGAGTTCTACTCTTGTCGAAAACTAAGTGCTAACCGTGATGCTTCTGCCAGCAATCTTTGGGCTCCTGATCGACAATTACCCATCGTCGACCTGTTGGCAGCCAAATATAAACTCTCCTCGAGGCTACACGCCATCATAGGCACCAGTCCCCCAACATCAGAGTCAGATCCTCATTCGCCGATTAAACAAAGCCGATTTAGGAAGAAACGTTTGAAGAATGATATCGAGCTTGCAACAGATGGGGACCATGGTTCGCAACCTCAGAACCCAACCCATGGTATCAGCCATTACAAGCTGGCAGAGCAGATGATCAACTACCAGTCCATTGACGTTGGCGCACACTGTGAGCTCTTTCTGGTACATTTTTCGGACCCCGCAGCTAATGGCACTTTGAGATCTCTGCGTAGGCGCTAATTGGATGCACGAACTCCCCCATCCCGATACCGACGACGAAGAAGAAAGCTCAGACATTGTGGCGGAAGGGAAGCAAAAGAGGCTGTGGTCCTGGCTCTTTCTTTGTGACGACTGTATGACCCCTCTCCACTGTTTTTAGCGGGCTATGGTCTCATAAACCTTAGATACCGTAATCTCGTTACATGAATACCCGGGCCAAGTTCGAAGTCAAGAGGAGCTCAAAGCAACGCGAGCGAATACATTAAGCGTCCTCAGCCAGTTGTCGAATTTTGGACATGATAATATAGACCCAATCGCTATGCAAACTGTTCGACAGGCTTTAAAACGAGACGTCACCCAAGCACATGAAGGCTTAGAAGGCGCAAGTCTTCTATTTTACTATTTATTTGATGATTGGCGCGCCGTCTATTTAACTGTAGCAGAATATTCTCTCCGACTAGGCCGACTGGTATGTACACTACCTCCCCTCTTCAAAATTATGCTCATCGCCAATAGCGAAACCAAATCCTTCATGACATGGTAATTCCAAAACCTCATCCTATACTGGTGAAATGCTGACACACTTAGTCTCGAAAATCCAACCAATCGCCAAAAATTACAATAATCCCAAGACTCCACGTCCTCGGAACGCAAATCCGCCAATATCAACATCTCTATGAAGGCTACAAGAACCTCATCAAACGCATCCTTGAGCTCCAAGCCGCCACAATACAAGGGGGCTCAGCGTCAAGCATAGACGGAGCTACCCCCAGCCACCAGGGCGTTCAAATCGCTCAGTCTGCCCGTCAAAGATTCGAGCGTCTTAGCGACCGAATACAACTCCTGATATTAAGCGAAACCCAAGAATTCCTAGCCGAGAAGGATGCACTAATCAACACCGTTTGTCTCTCACCCTTTAACCCCTCTCTCCCTTATCATACATCCACTACGCGTGCTAATAAATCCCAGTACTTCAACATCAATGCGCAGAAGGACTCGGAATCCGCCGCCCGCCTTACCCGCGCCGCGACCCTCCTCGCCAAACTCAGCGTCCTCTTCCTCCCCGTCAGCCTCATGACCAGCTATTTCTCCGTCCAGATCGCCGATCTACAAGGCATCTACACGGCAAAGGACTACTGGTACTCGTTTGCCGTCATAATAGGCATTTCCTTCCTAGCCCTATTTTTCTTCAGCAAGTTGTTGATGCTAATTACCGAGACACTGGATGGGTGGATGAAAGCCGTGAGGAAATCTGTGGCTCGTTCTTTCGCATCCTTTTTTCGGAAAAGGAGGAGAGATGCGGATGAGGGTTAGATGTTGAGAAATCTAGGAATCATACTACTGGTAAAGATGGATGGATATGTATCGATGGGTTTGACAATGTTGATTTCATAAGAATGGGATATACTAAGTACCCTTTAAACCTTGTTCCTTATATCCAATCAAACAATATACCCCATTTACTCCTCAAGTTTGGTTACCGCCAGTAACCTCTGGCGTATGAGATATCTCGTCTCCTTGGTTTGTCATGCCACTATTACATTCTATAAAAACCGCATGGAACTGAAAGACAAAGGTAAATATGCAAGGTCTCTTGCTCCCCGCTGTCTGCAGTGGCTCTGCTAAGCAATGTTGAAACCTCGTAGAGGGCTTGGTGGCAAACAAGCCGTTCACCTTCAGCAATATAGAAGAAGTGGGGTGGCCAATTCTTTAAGAAAGCACTTCGATAGCAAGAATATACGTCCTTCGGTTATACCCCAGAAGACGTTAAGCGGCGCTAGGAAGTACATTTTTAGTAACGTTTTTACCCCTCTGTACTATTTTCATAATTACAAGAATTGCAATTTCTTTCCTGTTCTATTTCATGATGGTGAGGGTTTTTGGGGACGGGTAATCAAATTCACACACTCATAATCTATTTAGCGTTATGAACCAGGCTAAGCTTTTATGATTATGTTTGCTAAAGCACCGCTATGCATCAACTAATAAGGTTCCGAGTGGAGCTACTGCCGAGGCTGACTATGTAAGCAACATAGCATCGTAATGAAGAACGATTCATATGATGCCATCCGCCCCCAAAAAGGGAATTTGTATAGCTCTCGCGATATCCGTGCGCTCCTCGCAATAACTCAATATCATGTAAACCCTTCGCAAAATATTATAAAATGAAAGTGATTAAACCCACCCCAATTGTAAAGAGCAGATCCGTAGAACTCCATGCATTTATGTGTTCATCTCCCGCATGGAGGCCCACATGATGTGAATCAACCAAAGTCCCTAACAACACGAAAGGTTGGATGGAGGGAACCATGTGAAATGCGTTAATTCAATGTCCCACGACCAGTTCCGCGCATGAACATGTCAAACTGTTCTACCTGTGTAGAAAGTGCCGGCGTGGTTGGGGTTTGAACCTCTTGAGTAATAGCTTCTGTCTCAGTGGTCTTCCCAGGAGCTTCACTCAAAACACCAACAGGTGGAGATTCTTGGAAAATTTCCCGAACTGTATTATCTCCTTGGATAATTGTAGTCGGACTAACAGCGGTGGATGCAATGCCAGCTGCAACCGCAATTTCAACAGCAATGACCACCATCCGATTCTCGTTCATGTCGCTAGGGTTTGTACCACTAGAGTTCATATTGCAAAGATTTGAAGCATCTGCCTCCAAATCGCAGATATTTTCCAATGTGGAATCTTCGGGGGCCTCCAGTTTGACCTGCTTACGAGCAGGGCCTCTCTTCTTCTTGGTCGGAGACGACTGAGCTTCAGTTCCATTTCCTGCGACTTCCATGGTTGATGCTGCGCCATGGGCTTTTGACTTCTTGCGAGGAGCAGCCCGCTTCTTCTTAGGAGGGAGGGTCGGAGATGAAAGAGTTCCGTTGCCATTGTTTGCAACCCCAAAGGTTGATGCATCATCTCCGACAGCCGTCTTCTTCTTTGAAGCACCTCGCTTGCGTGGGGCCTTAGCCACTTTTGTGTCCGCAACCGTAGCCTCCTAGACAGATTGTAAGCTAGGTTTCTTGATTAATAGATGAAAGACTCACTTCATTATATCCTGTCAGAGCACGCTCTCTACCACGCTCTCCCGGAGTTGGAGTAGCAGCATCAACGTTCATCTCGCTACTGTTGGGCCCATAAAAAACTGGAATGCTACCAGGATGAATTCGAATCCCTCGACCATAATCTGGGTCTTCGACATAAGGCGTATACATTGTACCATGTTGAGGATTGTGAAAATAATTGGGATTTGATGCTGAGTGGATCCATTGGCCCGATTGCTCCAAATCCAGGCCTTGAGAACTGAAAAGCTCACGTATCTTTGAATTAGCTTCTCGGAGAGCATCATTAAGAACCTGACGTGCATGTGGGCTGTCCGGAACGTCAATTGAAACCGTAAAGCCAGCTTCAAGAGAATAATGGATATTTGACGGATATATCGGCAGAAGCTTTTCGATCTGGACGATGAAGCCTTGGAAAACTCGAGCCCAATCCTCGACACCTCGTGCCCATGAACTTAACTTCTCTGCAAGCAATGCAGCAACTGGATAGTCGGCAAAACGGGGCATGAGAGGCATTGGACCATAACCAAAGGTTCTGGTGTACGTTGAGCTCTCAGTAGCCTCATCTTCGACACTGGTACGACCTCCATTTCCAGATTTAGGAGAATTGAAACCGTCCGAATTATTTTGCGCCATTGAATCGGTGGCAGAAGAAGTGAGCTTGTTTCTGTAAGGGTTTGGTGTGAGTTGTCCCGGCCTGCTTCCTATGAGAATATTGGCTGGATTTAAAGCTGCAAACGGATTGGGGACAATGACTCGGAGGCGTGGAAGCTGAAAAATGGGTGTTATGTTGTCGAGGTCAAGGCTTGGTCGTGAAAACGTAGGTGTCGAAGCTGGTGTTGTAATATAGGAAAGGCTAGAAGCTGAGGAAAGAGAAAACAGTTCCTTGATTAGCTGGTTATTTGAAAGATTGTTTGGGGTCTCAAAGAAAGGCTTGACGTTGTGAAGATGGAAGTGATTAAAAGTGTTGGATGGTAACGACAAGTTGAGGTTGACAAAGATGGCAAAAAGGTGAAAGCGAAGAAAGATTGGTGAATTTAGGTTTCAAATGTAACTTCCGAAACAAAAGATAAAGTGATTTCTCAGAGGCTTTTAGATTTCGGTATTGCAATGTTGGAAAAACTAACTAGTTTGCAAAGCCATGCGGGATAAGCGAGCTGAACACATAAGGACGCCAGACCAGCATTGTAGTAGGGATTGCTGGAACAACCGAAGTAGATCCATTGTATTACTAAAGTGGAACGTGTAGAAATACAATACTGGACAAGAACGGAGACGCCATCAGCCGCTTTGGCCTTTAGGGTTATGAAAATGCAAGACTGATCTACAAGATCTGACCGGGCTTTCAATACCATTTGAAGCAGCCGACCACTTACCACTATGTAAATGGAGAGCATGGATGAAACAGAGTTTTGGCATGATATTGGGTTAAAAGAAAGATATTGAAGTTGTGTACTCTAGAGAAGAAGTAGTTGAGAAAAAGGTAGCACTATAAATGTTCAAATTTGTATACTCTACGAGGCAGAAGGGCATACTTAGCCTCTGTGGAGGGTATTCAGTCTGAGCTAAGCATGCAGATGTTATACTGACGGAGAGAGCTTTCAGCAAAGGAAAATAGTAGCTAGGCTCAATTCAACGAAATTATACTGAAGCAAAAATGACAAATAGCGATAACAACCCCTAACCCCCCCCCCATTACCCAAAAGAAAGGCTTAGAGTGTAAGGAAGGTTGAGTACTCGCCAAAGAGAGATTTTCACACTTTTAAGTGGAAGCAAGTGAACGGGAGTTTAACTAGTCACAATTCATGCACCTTTCTAAGGACATGGGCGCTAAAGGAGGGACTCGAGTATGCCAGACAGGAGCAGGTTGAACGGGAAAGGACGTATTTACCTGCTTGGCTCGTTGGGCCTGTATATCGTGCTGCCATTGGGAGCTCGTATCTTCCCGGCGAAGTTGATAAATTAATCTTGAATGACGACTAAGACTCTCTAAATCTATTGCTTGAGTTAGTGGTGGGGGAGGAAAAGACACTACTATGCTTCGAGATGGAGGTCGGCGTACTTGCCTGAGAAAGGAGACGAAATCGAGCAGTCGAAATGTAGATCACCTGCAGCCTTCGTATCATGGAGGTAACAAACGTAGATATTCTTATGGACGGCGAGAAGTTGGGATGGAGTCAGACGATTGAGTATTCTCCATCACCAAGTATTTTGAGGTTGAGATGGGGAAGAGAGGAAGATGCTGAGATATCTATCTGACCCCATGTATGGTCTCGATACGAGTAGGAAAAGGAAAGTGCAACCTTCGTCGATGCATCTACCCTTAGAATGGAAGGTACCCGCAGTTACCGATCAAGAGTGGAAAGCACAAAGTCACGATTTGGAGGCCACAACGGGATAGTCCAAAAGGAATGCACCCCCTCAAAGCAGGTACGACTTGCCACACTCGGCAAAGCATTCTCTCCCCTCAAACGAAACTCTGGAGATCATCGAGCACAAGGAAATAATGTCATTTATTGCTCGACAACACTCAAACTTCGGTCTCTTTTTACGTGACAAACGTTCAGGTTTTATACAATTTCCTGTCAACTACAATTCCCGATGTTAAACAATTCGAAGGTATCATAAACACAATGCCTGACCTACCTAACGCCTCGCTGGAGAACCTATGCAACCTACCCAAATCCGACTCCAGACCACATCCCACATTCCATGATCCGTATTACAAACCCCATCTCTTTATAGCTCCCCGTCATGCTGTTCTACTTCGGCCCTGGCCTCGGGCCCAGACAGCTCGAACGCTTGAGCCTTCTCTGCTTCCAGAGTGCTAACAAATGCTCGCTGAACAAATCGTAGCCAGGCCTTGTTCTTCTTGTGCTGCCGGTGATGCTTCTTTTTCTTGTGCTTCTTCCCGACATCAATTTCAACGCTATCATCGTTTTGCGCTTCACCTGAAAAGGCGTCGGAATCGTCTATATCAAAGCCTTCGTCTAGGCTTTTAAGTTTCTCATCTCCACTTTCGGGCTTGTACTGACCAATTCGATGTGCAAGCTTGATATAACTTCGTACCGTCAAATCCTTTAATTTGTAGACCTTGTCCGTAAAGGTGTCATATTCAATCTGGAAATTGAAGGGCCTGGGATTCGGCCTCGTCGTCTTGGGATGCTTGCCTTTGTGCTTGCCCTCACGCCATTTGTTTGAATTGACTTCGTCCTCTGGATGTTCACCAGGTAGCGCTGGGTCGTCGTTGTTGAGGCGAGTCAGGTTCGCAAAATATTGCTTGTAGCCTAACAACGTAAATGTTTGCGGCGAGTATGCTGGCCCAGGTATAGACTTCTTTGATGGAGGCGAAGGAATTATAAGATTGGGGTTTTGGGGTTTTTTGGGATCCTTTTTGTGCTTCTTGCCCTTCTTTTTCGAATTCGATTCAGAGTCTTGGTCGTAGCCTAGGGATTCGTCCTTTGGCTGATCCGAATTCTCAACGTCTTCAGAGAAAGGCTTGAGCCAATCGATCGGCACAGGGGCTCGAAAGCTTTTGGTGTCTGCCCAAGTAATCGCGTTTTCTAACCCAGAAATATTGTATTCCACAACTCGAAGTGTCGGGAAGAAGTTGGGTACTATGCTTGGGCTGACGAGCGTGGCCTGGAAGCGCTCTCCCCAAGGTCCACCAATCTTCTTGTAAGTTTTTTTCTGCGCTTCCCCGTTCCCTTTTCCATTCTTGCCCTTCTTCTTTTTGTCGGGCTCCAAACCCTCCTGATCAGGCGACCCGGCTGCATACTCCTTCATTGCGGGCGAAGGGTCCGGCAGATTAGACCATTTCTCACGCAGCTCTTCAAGGTAATCGGTCGCGGACTCAATCGTGAGCTCATCATCCATCTCTTCCCGTACGCCTACATCACCTCCCTGAAGAAGTGTGAGAAGGTCGACCTGTTTAGTGTCTTGAAGCATAAAATGATCAATATTCATATGCCCATAAAGCCCTCCGACCACAACATCGCGATACTGTTGAAGCCATAAAGTATACTTCTGCCAACAGGTCTCATCCCATAATTGTTTGCTCTCCGTTCTGGCTGGAGGGACATGCCCAATAAGAATTGCCTTCATGCCACGTTCGCGCATGAATTGTAACTGGATTCGTAGCCATTCCAAATGCTCGTACCCTGGCTCTGAGCGGAGCGCACACCCATCGACGGCGGCGTTGCGACCGAAAAAGTAGAGGGTGTTTAGGCTGAAGACCGCCAGCTTGTTTGGGACGACTTCGACGTAGTACCACCCTCCTCTTTCAAACCCATGTCGTTGCTCCTCAGGTATGAAGTCGCTCCAAAGTTCGGTGTACCTTTTTAGCCATTTGTTCGGCCCTGATAGCAAAATGTTGTGAGGTAGAATATCGTTATTGCCAAACGTAGAGACAACTGGTATCGACAACCCTTTCGGATTTCTGAACGCCTCCGTGAATTTCTCTGCCACCCATTTGTTCGTACTCAGCACTTCATCCTCCTTGCGAGGAATCTTTTCGTCGCTATCATGCCTCGCAGAATCGCCGGTCCACACCACGAAATCGATGTCCTGGAGATTCTCCTTGATCCAGTCGAACGTCGCATTTATCAAGGCATAAGGAGAGTCGCAATCCGACGTTTCGGCACCGTAAGTACCGGCGGGACCCTTCCCATGATGGCAAGCATCGTCTTCTGCCGTCGACGAATGAGTCCGGTAGAAAGGATCTGGATGCAGGTCTGGAACCCGTCAGTATCAAGTACCACACAAAAAGCCAAGTCTGGGACGAGCCCACCTGTGAGATGCAAGAATTTCCCATGCAACTGTCGTGATGAGGAGATTCGAGGGTGTGAAGATGCTGTCAGGTCCTCCAATGGCACCTGCAGCTCCGAATGCGAGGCGACCGGTGTTGCCCAAGGTTTTTGGGGCAGCAAGGCTGCGAAAAGCATAAGAGCAAAACGCATCTCGAAACAATCTGAAGGAAGATATAAAAAAAATACTATGGCTTAGGGAGATATAGACATGCTTAGATGAGGCTGTACTTTTGCCATTCGGCCTTGTCCAAGTTTTGCTCCTGCGCTGGCGAACACGGTGACGTTCGCGGCTTCCGGATCCTCGAGGATGCTTGCTTGACGATCTACCTCAGGGAAACCCAAATTTAACGAGCTCGCAAAAGTCTCGCAACAAATGCGAGTAAATGCAGCGTCGAAGAATATGAGAGAAGGACATGAGAGAAAGTGAGAAATGAAGTTTAACCGAAACAGCTGCTTAGGAACAACGTCCTTAAAATACTCGATTTCCGTCTAGCTCTCAAGGTGCCTGTCTCAGTCTCAGTCTCAGTCAGCGCGACACCCGCGACATCTTCCTTTCTCGGCCTCGAGAGATGGCATTTCGGCCAATCACTGCTCCCACGTGTGCCCCGAGCAATAGAGTCATTTGTCGAGGAAGGCGATTTATGAAATCCTGTGACGTTATATCCTCTGGAGAATGGGCCGAGCTGGTCCTGATGGGACGGACACGCGACCTCTTCTTGTATAGAAATGGGATGGCATCGGACCTCAGTGAGCATGGCTTTCGAGAAAGAGAGATGCCGTACCCCGTACCGTCCGGAGGCGTATGCGGGTCATTTTGACTTGGTCTAAATCCCTCATTAATGTCATCGATTACCTGGGAAACTCCCCGGATCTGCAGTGCATACGTCGTGGTAGAAAATCAAAAGAATTCATGCTTTGGCTGCGGGCAAGTATAGGTACTTGAAGTTGGGGTCTACTTAGAAGTCGAGATGGTCTCTATCTATGCCATTGGCCACTTTGTTGGGTTCGAGGTTCGATTCTTGACAAATAACGTGAGGGGTCACCAGGCTCAGCCGGAGCTTCGAAGAAATTCCGAGAATATCATCGAGGCAATTCCGAGAACTGAGCTGTAGAATACGGTAATACTACACGGTGATGATTTGTTGCATCAGGTGGCCTGCGAAACGTGTCTCCTTGGTGAGGCATTCTTACATAGGGGATGGCAATAATCAAACTCTCACTGACTACCGGTACTGGTGCTAGAATCTAGAAATAGAACAATTAAGAGGTGAATTGTGGGGGAGGCAAATCGTAGTTGGGTTAGGTCGTGAAAGAAACAGGGGCTGCGAAGACAAGGTTATGACACGAAATAAGGACCCTTCCGTCATTGGCAAATAAGGCACAGTGGCAGAGCGGTCTAATGCGATAGACTAGAAATCTATTCTCTTCGGAGGCATCGGTTCAAATCCGATCTGTGTCGTCTTCCCATAGTATTATATACTTTTGCAATACTATTTTTCCTTTAGTGTTCTTTTATTCATCTCATAACCCTGGCCTTCAATAGTCAAAAATTGGGGGTTGATTTTTTTTGGCGGGTGGCTTCACTCAAAACTCGCTTGGTGCTGAGTCATCGATATACATACCATACCCACCAGCCCTAGGGCTCTATCTCTACTCTCTATGGAGTATCTTAATTTCACCCCTCGTTTCAAGGCCCAGTCTATACACTCTAGCTGGCATTCACAGCACCGATATTGTTTCTTGTGAACGCTTTCCTACCGACTTATTCCCATAGACATGGAGTGGTAACAGTAGGGGTAGGTAGATGGGATAGCGTTCCGAATAACAAGGCTCTCCCGCTTTCGAATACAATAGGGGGCAACCTCACCAAATGAAGAATCTACCGAACTCGAATGAAACTCGAGTTAAATTTACAAATGGATTCTAGGATTCGTAAGTACGAAAAGATAAACCAGGGCAAACCTGCCCAAACGCCTTCCAGATGCAACAAGTGCGACTATCTTTTTCCAGCCGACTAGACTTTTGCCAGACCCAGACCAATGATAATATGTACAAAATGCCAAAAGCATGCGGATGCTGCAGCCTCGAGCATGGCAAGATCACCTCGCCCAACTCCATTTCCACCTCAGTGCCAACTCCTCCGCCGCCGCACCTCCATCCTCCTCCCATGCTACCCCCCAAGATACCCACACCCCATTCGGTCCCCCGATTTTAATCTTATCACTCACCTCTTTCACGCCTCCCTTCCCCTTCCCCTTTCCATCCCCTTTTCCCTTCTGGTTCTGGTTCTGGTTCTGGGAGGCAGCCCCCCTTCAATACTGTTGTCCCATCGGCCACGGCCTGTTAAATGGCACCTCCTGGAACTCCCCATTGCCAGTGTTGGCATTCCCATTCCCGCTCACGCTTGAGGTCTCACTCTCGACTTCCTTCGTCGTTAACATGGGAGCGGGCCGTCTCATGTCACCCCAGCCGGAGTTTTTCCAGCCGGTGGACTTGAGGAAGATACCAGGGTGGAAGGCAGACATGAGGATTAGGGCCAGGGCGATAGTGCAGGCCTCGAACAACATGAACGTTGCTTGATCGTTGGCGAGCTTGGACTTGAAGCCATGAACCAGTTCTGCAACGCGGTAGGAGCAGCGAAACAAGATCAGGATCGTGGCTGTTGAGAAGGCTAGGCTTACTATTAGCCTTTTTCCTATCTACCATGGGGGGCATTTTATAATTGTGAATTAACGGAAGGAGGTATGACATACCGATAATCAAAACCTTCAAAGAGGACACAGCAACAGGCTTCACTACTCCACCAGCTGCCCAATTTGTATTTGCAATACGAGCTTGGTCGCGTCTCACAGCCAGGAGGAAATCGACACACAAGGCAATGAAGATGACCAAAGAAACAACTTGGAATACTAGACCAACGACCATGATATTCGTACCCGTCCTAGCTTTTGCAAGTGTGGTAGTCCCACTTGCGACAGCTCCACCAGCTGCTTGCAGGACTAGGGAGATAAAATCAGAGAACATGAATACGATGGTAAATGCTTTCGGCGAGAGGCGTGAATTGTGTGCTCCGTAATGCATAATTATGCGGGAGAGTGTGACATAGAGAGCAGCAGTGAAAAAGACAGGCGCGATGGTTAAGCATGTCATTTGCCTGCACGAATTAGCTATTATTTCCTTTGCAATTTCGGAATCAAGAACTAGTACTTACGAAAGGAAGGGGCCAGATTCAAAGAGATGCTTCCTCAAGGTGATACGAGAGAGATAGCCCACGACCTCTAAAACCAGCCCAATGAACATAGAGATAGTGAACGCATGTGTTTTCCAAATAGGCCAGCATCCCATGTGGTATATTGCGAGGACAGCAAAAATAAATACAAAAATGAGATTCCCGAGGCCGCTGGGAACATATTGGATCATGCCGTACTTTTTGAGATCACAGAGTCCTGGATTGCATTGACTCATATAGGTAATATTGGAAGCGATGCCGGGCAAATTCATGCCGCCGACATGTTGTCCTGACATAATGGGCGAGTTTCGCTTGTGAAGATTCTTGAAAGATATAGAAAAAGAGATGATAAAAGAGACCTCCTGTGATATAGAGAGTTGAACCGACGAAGAGCAAAATTTTGCAATAGAAATGTGAGAGGTGGCATACTTATGCGGCAACATACAAAACCTTACCTTCTGAGTGAGTTATTTTGAAAGCGATGGGAGTGGGAGGATGGACTTTGATGGATTGGGGATTTGGTTGGTAGTTATGAGGCTGAGTGTGATCCTGCTTTGGGTCGCGTCTGTGAAGTCATCGCTTCATAGCCCCATCATAGCAACATTGGAGATTTGCCGTACAAGCGAGGCGGATGTAGGAGGATGACAGCGAGGCTCAAAACTCCTTTCGATGATTCCCGCAAAGGCCATCGTTGGATTATATCCTCGCTGATTGGCCATTTCGCGCGCAATTCAGCTTATGGTTTTAGCGTAAACCTGCGGGATCATAGGATGTGGGGGAGAGTTTTCTCTTGTTCCCGGTGTGAAGCCCGACAATGGAAGTAATATGTTACAGTACGCCTGTTGCGCCTTGGCCGTATATAGAATCCAACAGTCACTCCCAAGACATTGCATGTCGTCCTGCTGATGGCTTTCCATGATGGAATGCCAAATGTCATGCCTCTACGTGTCGTTCTATGTTACACCCATCCAAAGCCAGAAAACTGGTCGTCATCGTGTACAATACAAATTAGTCTCGTCCAATTCGACTTCTATGCTCCAAATTTTGATTCCTTGAAAGGATATTTGACTTCATCGTCCTTGCGCAACCAGATCTGCTTCTTCTTTTTGCTTGGAACATGCTCAACCCAAATCTGCTTGGCCTTCTCCTTCATAAACGCTCGAATGTATCGCGGATCCCATAACTCGCTGGCTACTCCGAGGTCTTTGCAGCAGCGCATCAGCGCATTAGATTTGCATCCTTCGGTCGCTGTGGGTATGCCTTCAGGGGAGAAGTAGTCTTGTTCGCCTCGTGCAACTGATACTAATCTGCATCATCATCAGCCATCATCACCTGGCAAAGGGCACCCTGGAATATACGTACCGACCATGCGCAACGAGGGCGTACTCCCTTGTGATGCTCTTCCCGGTGACAATGGTCTCGCCCCTCGGTGCTAGGCCCCAGCCTCCTGGACCAAACGCCTTGTTTAAAATCCGCCGGTACTTGATCTCCGGCAGGTAGATAATTCCATCAGGCTTGACCTCCACATCATCAAATGGAATAGGAGCCATCAACACCTCCGACGCCTCCTTGGAAAATGGCTGGGCGGATAAGCCGTGGAAGGACCTCGTCCAGTCAACCTGCCGTGTCCCTTCATCGAGGATAATTGGCTCGTCTGATAGACCATTGGTCATGTCCTTGATGGGAGATTGGTCGTCTATCGATGGTTGTTTGGCCTGCGGAGGGGAAGGAGCCGTTGCCGTCTGGACATTTCTGCGCGGATAGGAGGGAGTTGCTGTTGTCGGAGTGGCTCTGTAGGGATATGTCGAAGAGAATGGCCGGGAGAAGCTGCGGGCTGAAGGTCCCGTCCCAGAGACAGCAGAGCGTCGGATTCCGTACCTTAGAGAGTACGAGATTTGCCTCGAGGTTGCTGCAGAGCCTGCAGACCTTGGTATTAATCCAGCCATAGTGTTGCTACTACTAGAGTAGCACGAGAAAATAGCGATCTCAGACAAATGGAGATGGCGCTTTGACGAAAACCCATGTCTACCAACCAAATCCGTGGCGACAACACCAACACACCCTCCTGCAAGACTGGCAAATGCAAGCTGGTCATATGTGATATTATAACTAGCACATGGGGATTTCAAAATTGCCGAGTTGAAGAGCGGAAAATAGGTTAATGTACAGGGCATATACAGATACAGTTACAGATACAAGAATTGCTCGAGGCCCCAAAGCTTTCCGTTCAACCCTTGCCGGTCCCGGAGATGTAGCTCGTTTCTCATCACACTCCGTCAAACATCTTTCATGCCCGTCCTCTTGTCGTTCTGATGATCCATCCAGCATTTTCTGAACGCCGCTAGCTGTATTCGAGACCAGAATCAGACATAATTCCGCCCCGGTAGATGCACGTGACCAGAAGGGACAGATAAGATTTCGAGCTCACCTCTTTGCTGCATTTCGTCCAGTCTTTGTTGTCATAGTAGCAGTCAGTCATTTTGGTGTTTTCAGCTAGACGTCCCCGGTGGTCAGTCAAGCGTCTTCATCTTCGAGAAGGCACTCCTTACCAGCACATCCTGTGTCGATGATCCGCTTGTCCCTACAAGGAGAAGAGAGGCATTAGTAGGAGCTGCATGTTAAGATCCCTCCTTAAGCCAAAGCTCTTACCAGTCATCGGGCTCATCGTCGTCGTCCTCGACCGCCGCTTCCTGCTTAGCATCGCTCTCTGGTTTGGACATTTTGGCGTTGGGAAAAGGTTAATCAACTGCAGAGATCAGTCGACTGCGAGAGCTTAAGTTGGCTCCCTCTCGCTCGGTTGGCTCAGCGCCCAAAATGCCTAGGAAGATGAACGTCCTGGTCTACTCCGGTATGCGCCCCTCATAAGTAAAGAATTGCTTTCTAAGAGATTTCATAGGTAGTGGAACCACAATTGAGTCGGTTCGGCATTGTTTGTACTCGTTACGGAGGCTGCTCTCACCAAATTATGCTGTTATTCCCGTGACCGCCAACGTGATCTTGAAGGAACCATGGGCGGCCTCCTGTGCTCTCCTCGTCTTCCCAGGCGGTGCCGACATGGGCTATTGTCAGTCGTTAAACGGCGAGGGCAATAAGCGCATTACGCAATATGTGCGTCGTGGTGGAGCATACCTCGGATTTTGTGCTGGGGGCTACTATGGCACTTCGAGGTGTGAGTTCGAGGTTGGGAATATACCACTAGAGGTTGTCGGCCCTCGCGAGCTGTCATTCTTTCCTGGGACCTCTCGGGGCTGTGCCTTTAAAGGATTTGAATACCACAGCGAAGCTGGCGCAAGGGCAGTCCAGTTGCAGATTGAAAAGGAAGCGTTCGACAGTAGTATCCTGCTACAATCATTTCGTTCTTACTATAATGGAGGTGGGGTTTTTGTGGATGCTGGAAAGTATGCTGACAAAGGGGTTGAGATTCTTGCGACATACATAGAGAACCTCGATATTGATGGCGGAGAAGGACCTGCCGCGGTCGTGTACTGCAAAGTGGGTGAGGGGGCAGCACTCTTGACTGGGCCGCATCCGGAGTAGGTCTTGTTCTCTTGCAGCCTTTCTCATTCACTGATGATTTATCAGATTCGCAGCAGTAAATCTTGATGCAACCACCGCAGTCCCAAATTACGCCGAGCTTGTGAAAGCTCTAGCGGATGATGATACCTCTCGAAACAACTTCTTAAGGGCTTGTCTAACCAAGTTAGGCTTGATAGTTAGCCAAGAAACATCCTCGGTGCCATCCCTTTCTTGCATTCACCTTTCTTGCCTACGCCCATTTTTGGTTCCAGAATTGTTGGAATCATGGGAGGATATTATCACCAAGGTGGATGGGGAAGAGTATATCAAGGGTGAAAACGATACGTTCCACCTCGAGAACCAAGACTCTCCCTGGTCTATGAAATCTATTTTCCAGTCAATTCCAGTACCTGGACTTCATGGAGGCTATCAAGAAGAAACGGCTGACCAAGGGAATGATACTGGTGGGAGTGACAGAATAGTCGATTATAGTGCAATCACCAAACATCTAATACCACATGAATCGGAATTACCTAATACCAAAGAAACTCCTTATTTCAATCATCATTCTTTTTTTGCTAACTTGCAGAAATACCAAGAAGAAAAATCCGGAGAAGCAGAAGATTTCGGATTTTTTTTGCTGTATGGAGAGGTTGTGACAAGCACGAACACAATGTTAGAGAAGTACGTCCCCTTGTAGGTCACGCTTGGGCGTTACTGACACTGTATAGAAATCCAAGTCTCCTCGCAAGGCTCCCTCAAGGTTTCACCTTCACAGCAACTACACAAGTCGCTGGTAGAGGTCGAGGTTCAAATGTATGGGTGTCGCCTGCCGGATCACTCATCTTCTCAGTGTGTATAAAACATTCCATGGAACTCAGTCGCACTGCGCCTATTGTCTTCATACAATACTTAGCAGCTATTGCTTTGGTGGAAGGCATTCAATCATATGGTCGAGGTTATGAAAATCTCGAAGTTAGATTGAAGTGGCCTAATGATGTTTGTAAGTATATTCTTCTACTCAAGCACGACACGATGTGCTAACATTGCAAGACGCACGAGACCCATCTAAACCAGGCAATAAAGAATATGTCAAGGTCGCTGGCATCCTTATCAACTCGTCTTATTCAAGCGGTTTATATGATCTCGTAGTTGGCATCGGGCTGAATACTAACAACGCCTTACCAACCACGTCTCTCAATGCTCTTCTACCACCCAACCTCGCCCCTTTCACACTTGAGAAACTCCTCGCGAGGTTCCTCACCAAGTTTGAAACAATATACAAGAGATTTTGCAGAACGGGATTCGATCAAAAACTCGAAGAGCTGTACTATAAACATTGGCTTCATACAGGTCAAATCGTGACGTTGGAAGCAGAAGGAGGCGCACGCGCTAGGATTCAAGGTATCACGAGAAACTGGGGATTATTAAAAGCCGAAGAGTTAGGATGGGAGGATAGACCAACAGGTAAAACATGGGAGCTGCAAAGTGATAGCAATAGCTTTGATTTTTTTAAGGGTTTGCTCAAGACAAAGGTGTGAACAATAAGAAAATGTAAATTTAGGAAAAGCTCATGAGGAAAGGAGCGAAAGAGTAAACGAGCTAAGAGGGATATTCGCCCAGCTCCATTGATACTCCGATAGATTAATTCATATTTTTCATCCATTGTTGTTTTTTGCATTTGTCTAAAAGACAACACAAAGTTGGTTATTTTAGCCTGTCAGCCATTTATGCTTATCCCTTGGCAACCCGCTTCAGTATGGAGATAGAGGAGATATCAGAACAATCCAATCAAGTGTAGCGTAAATCTGAAATATGCCATGCCACGCTATGCGAATTAAACGTGGCCACTAATCGATGATATGTTTATCCAACAGATCCTCCAAAGGTAATCAGGTCGTTGTTGATTGGCTACTTTAAATCGACGCGGTGGGGAAAAAGTCCGACAGCCAATCATAAAGGACGGAATACAAAGCAACTGCAAGGCTAGACATAAGGTGCTCCCACAATACAATACTTAAGCACAAGGCCAGCCGTCAAGCTCCCAATTCTCTTACAACAGCAAATATCTCACAATTAAACCATATAACTTTCCCTATATCACTCCTCACCAACATCAAAATGGTTGCCCCAAGCACCTGCTGCAAGAAGAACGGCGAGTCTTGCGTCTGGTACGTATCAAGTCTCCCTCTCTACTTTTCTGATATTGTACTGATGAAGCTATTCACATAGTGCTAGCCAAGCCAAGTGCTCTTGTGGCGAGAAATCTGCTCTGCACTGCACATGCTCAAAAGCTGAGACCGAAAACACCGTCTCGGGAGCACGATGCTCGTGCCGTATGTTCCTTACTCCCCTTTGGTCTGTGTCTCCATCTAACTTAAACTAGGTGCCCGTCCTGCTGGAGAATGTAACTGCGACCGAGCAAGTGCAGAGAACACGACACCGTCCGGAAATCTCTGTTCATGTGGAGCGCGAGCTGCTGGTATGTTCCAGTGCCCTAAATATCTTAGACCCCTCGAATTACTCTCCGCCTCCCAAGATATAATGCTAACTTTGTACCAAGATGCCTGTACCTGTGAAAAGGCAGCAGACGGAGGCATTCTCCCAACCGAAACCGATTTCACTACCTCCGTATAAATATCATCTGCTACAAAAGGCGTTATGGAGGGGTGGTACAGGATTGGGTCACTATGGAAATAGCCGGCGTTGGGGCTTTGATCCCATAACTTTGGGAGGACATGATTTCGATTATTATTCTATGGACTTGGAAGTACGGCACATGGACCAACATTATCGTCGCTACCGCTATTCTGGTATTCTCACTCGCCGTTTTGCATTGGGCTGACCCTCAAATTTTCCACACTGTGGAGGATGGATTCGTGGTATTTTACACCCTTCTTCGAATCTGTTTGTTTTCGAGAGAGAATGTCATAAGTGAACCCAAAATACCCCAGAGGACTTTGTCATGCAGCTCTGTGAAGGAGGCCATTGGTTATGAGTTGGTTATACTCATTGTTGAAGCTGGGTCGTTGCCTCTTTAAGGGTTGTTCAAGAAAGAAATAGATCCATAGCGAAGCCGAAGTCTTTAAACTACTCGGCTATTGTACTTTTATTTCACAAGGACTTGATTGAGCATCTAGTAAACGAAGGAAAATCTGGAGATTGATAAAAGGTCCGTAAGCCCTGTCAGACGCGGGGTACGGACAGGGTTTCAAGATCTACCGAGACATGGGTAGGTACCACTTAGAGCTTGCAGTGACGTCTGGAGACATCAATGGGTAACACCACCACTTCTTTCACATCCATTCCCGTTCCCTTCTATCTCAACTCCTACCATCACTTTCAAATAATAGCTAGTGATATCCATTTGACCTTATCGTCACTTTCAACTTCCACATCTTAGCTGCCATACTCCCGAACATTCAGCTGTCGACTGTTATCAAGAGGGTACAATCATCGGACAACACTCACCACCTATTTACAACATGGCGTCTCAATCCATGAACCCCTTCCCTATCCGTGTCGCCCAGACACTAGGTCTAACAACCACCCTCTTTGCAGCCGGTTCTTCCTTCAGTTTTTCATATTTCGTTATTCCACGTCTTCTTGAATCGCCCACGTCGATCATGGTACGCTTCCCTCCTACCCTTTACAATTTCTCTTTTCTCTATCCCCAGACCTGTTCCTCAAAAAGCCAAGCTCTGGACATCTTTCAAAAGTTAATATCGGCTTGAACGGCATTTCAAGCTCGACGTCCTAGAAAGAGCCAGCTCTCAAGGCACACATACCTTGACTTATTCCCTCTCAGCCCCCTCGCCCCCTCCCTTTCTTAAGTTGACCAATTTGAAACCATTTAGTACTAACCCCCCCCCGTCCGTCCAGCTCTCCCAATGGCAAACCACCTACATCTCGGGTCGAAATACCGTCCCCCCCTTAGCCGCCTTCTCCTCCCTCATCTGGGGCTTCCTCGCATATCATGCCAAGACCACCCCGACCATCTTCCGGGAAGGGGGGATGGCAAAGGTATACGCCTACGCAGCCGCGGCCGCGTGCAGTGTCGCAATGATACCGTATACCCGCTTGTTCATGCACAGTACAAATACGAAGTTGATGCAGAGGGCGCAGCAGACGAAGACGCTGAAGGCGGGTGAGAAGTACGTGGAGGTGAAGGGGGAAGAGTCGTCCCACAAGCTGGTAGACTGGTGGGCGGTGTTGAATCTTGGCAGGACGGCGTTGTTGTGTGCTGGTGGTGTGTTGGGCGCATGGACTGCGTTGAATTAAAGTCGCCGGTGGTGCTAGTGCGGAGTTGGGGGTCACGTAACGCTCCTAATCTCCGGAATGGATGAAGTGTCGTGAGAGGTCTTCGGGCTCGAGGGTTATGTAGGGGAGAAAGTTGGGATGCATGAAAGGGGAATATGGAATATATGCAAATAGCTAGGTTGTCTTGGGGTTTGGCTTTGTGGATCACCGCTCAAAAATAATAGGTAGCGAAGGGATGCAAAAGCAAATTGAACGATTGCGTACTCGATTGCGGTTTTTTAAATATGCTCCAAATACACCTTCATTTCAGTCACATTCTCTTTAAAGGAGCCTAAGTATGGCCAGGCTACCTAGCTTGCGTAATTGGGCAAAATGGAAGAAGTCATAATTCCGTCATGGCGGCCCATCTTATTGATATGTCGTTATGCATGGTATTTGTAAATTCCTTCTGATGTATCAACGGGTCTTTTGGTGTGACCTACAGATATCTTTTCTGATACGTTAAAACCCCTTCTGACTTTGACCATACAGGAGCAGGTTGCAACGTGTAAATTTCAGTGAGAACGTAGGAAATGATTGGGGGTGGTCATCTTATGTCTTCTTGCATGCTCTGGAAGGCAAGGTCCTCTTATAGAAGGACCGGCCGATTCGTGTATTGCCTTCCTAAGATTCTGTATGTGCCGTGAAGAAGACGCTGTTGATCTCGATTGAAAGCTCGCATGGGAATCCGACGCTAAAATTATGTAATTAAGGTTGTTATTATTGCTTTAAAATCAGCCCTAGATAGTGAGCTAGCAGAGGGGCCCGAGGAGAGGCAAACTAGTCTGAGATGATTGACACATGAAACTAGGAAGAAGCTTGGAAGGACTTGGGCATTATTCGATTAAGCTCTAGCAAGCTCTTGGAACTGCGTCTTAGACTAGATGACCGTCTAGATTCTCAGGAACCCGTATTCATTAACTAAGGTATGATTTATTTGTACGCCATTCGAAGCGTATCATGACATTACCGTCTCCCATAACTTACCAAACACCTACTCTACATGCGCTATAACCCCCCATACCCTCCTTATGCCGCTAAGCTAATGTTCGTCTAAACCTAATCAAACATCTCCTATACTGAAGACCTCCTCGTGAAACCAATCAAGTCATCAACCCAGACCTCAAATGCATAATCATACATATCCTACCAGCGACACTTCCAGCAACAAACAAGAGACACATCTTCCAAGCGGCCTCGCCCAAAGTTATACACCCCTACCAAACACACTTTCAGCAATATGCATCGTTCTCCTGCCCAAACCAGCCGACACGCCATTTGCTCCACCCGAAGCTGGTGTGACAACCCTACTCAGCCTATTTACCCACCCGCCTCGATCCTTCTTATCCTCCATATAACAACCCTCGGGGAGCAACTTATCATTCTTCATGGTACGCGCAAACCTCGTCTGAAACCCATGGAGACTCTTCTTCGCCACAGGGGCAATGCACAACGCAGCCAGATGGATAAATACACGCTGTAAGCGAAACTCCTCGGCAGCTTTCAGAACGGCAACCCCAACAGTGTATGGCTCGTAAGATTCAAATCCCGCAGCCACTCGGGCTTCTCGGTCAAATGCCCGAGATGGGGGTACCTCCTTGTTGCTTCGGATGGCATCATATGAACGCTCATCTTGAAGTGCTCCTTGGAATTCATCAAATTGAAAGTGGTCACTCAGAGCTTGCACGCGACCACACCAGTATAAATCTAGCTGGGCTTTGCGCACCTGTCGATCGCTGGGCCTAGAGATATCACATGCTCCAGCAACAGCGGCATCAACAGCAGTTGTCGGCTGGCCACGCAGAAGGGAATTTGTAGATATACTGCGAGAATGGCTCGAGTTTGAGCTTGCTTTCGAAAAGGTTGATGTTATACTAGAGAGCATGTCCATAGTTCGAGACCTAGACGATTGACCATTGGCCCCAGAAGGAGAAACGGGACCCAGCAGTCGATGGGCTCTAGCAGGAGGGACATTCTAGATCTCATTAGTAGTTAAGCTTCATCAAGAGGGGGGCGCTACTCACTTCCTTGTGGAGCTGAGTTGGTAAGACTGGCACGGGGCCCTTCTGGGCATGTAATTCGTTCTTTTTATAAATTACAGTTGGCGGTGTCTGTCCCGTCTGCTTAGGCTTTATCGAACGGGCTTGCGTTTGAAGCGTAGCTGGAGGCCCAGCCTTCTGTTTCCGTGGAGTTCCTTTGGTGTTCTGGGTAGCTCTATTCGCAGGTGGCCTAGTTGGGGTTGTGCTCATGGGTTTCGCAAGGCTGAAGAAAGAACGTTGACGTCCAGAAGTAGAGTTACCAACTGGGGTTGGAATCCGACTGACTGGCATAGAGACGCGTCCACTAGCGAAGCTTGCCTTGATCCTGCTTGGTGAAGCATTGTAGTTTGCGACAGTTTGTGAGATCGGATCATCAAAGGAACCTGGGGGAGCTTGTAACCTTAATGGAGCCTGTATCGTTGAAGACCTACGGGAGGGCCGCGACATCGACGAAGCTTGGATCACCGAAGACACTTCAGAGGGTCTGGGACGATGGGATTTGGCGTATGGTCGGCTGAAATCACCCAGAGAGGACGACGTTGTAAAGGCGGTTGTAGGAGCGCTGTATAGACGATTGGCGCCAGGAGCAGTAGAGTCTATACGAGTCGCGCTTTTCTCCAAACCGTGTCGGTACCGGGCTGGGATCGGAGGGACTAAAGGTATCCGAGTAGGAAAGCGTTCGGGAGGAGGAGGGAGAGGCCGGGGAGGAGACTTCATATCGAATATCAAAGGATTATATCAATTGGGACGTATAGCACTAGTCTGTGGAAGAAGTCGAAAAGGTACTGTTGAGGAGGTAGATGTATCAACGCTTTGCAATCCGACCGGCAAAGTGCACAGGCAGGAAGGCGCAGACAGGATTGATCGGAGCGGGAAAAGCAACAGATGGTTGCCCGAGAATGGCAAGAACGTTGGAGGGGTGATGTTGGCGACGTGACGGTGATGGTTTCCTCTTTCAACAAACAAACGACTGAAGGTGAAAGATGAAAAGTAGGAAGGCGCGTCGGGAGGAGGGACGAAGGAGGAAGTTACGATGTCGGGCACCCCCTCATGGTGTAGCCGAAGAAAGTCCACCACCAAACCGCCTCAGCAGTGAATGTAGGTGCGAGTGATAGAAGAATATACCAAGACCGGTGGTATAGCCATCCCATTACATAGCCATCTCAGTGCCCTGCCAGAGGCATATATCAAGCTTTTCATTTCCAATATCAAGACGAGTGTAATATCAAGAGGACCAAATGTGTTTGCTAGGCCGCTCTCTCCTTTCTGCTTGAACCGCAATGTTGAAAAGTGCAGCAGAGCAGCCAGTATGCCCGAGCGGCTGCCGACATTCGTACGAGTTATAACGAAGTATAATATAAAGAGGGAGGAGGGCCACGTTTGTGTCAGACACTGTTACAAAAAACGAGGTGTGAAGCGTGGTTTATACATTTTATGTGGCCAGCTGGGCACAACTCCGACTGAGGGAACCCAAAACTACCTGGACTCTGCTATAACATTAGTCGCCTACAATACCGCGTGGGGATAGACTTCGTTCCCCTTACTTTCTCCTTGCCATCCCTCTATCATGAACCCGAATTTCATATCCCCTTGGCCCCTCTCTATCGCGTTGCCCTTTTCATCCCAGAGCGAACGCTCTCTGAACGTGACGTTTCCTTCCCAATCCACAAGAATAATGGTCTGCCTCTGAGTCCCATAAACTCCACTCATAATCGCCGGGTCCGGTCTCTCCTCTTCCCGCAATTCGGCTTCCAGGTTTCCTTTCGCGAGAGATCCACGCCTCGCGGCAGCGATTTGGTCGGCCTTGGGTGCCTTCTCCGGCACCGTTGGACTCCCGATGGGAGGAATGAGGATGGATTTCCTGAGCTGGTAAATAAAATCCTCGAACTCTTGGCCGTCTTGCGGGGGCAAGGTATCCGTGTCCAGGACGGCAAACAATTCGTCTACCAGTTCCTGCTCGCCCATCCCGCCCTCAACCACGCGATGGACCGCTTCGAGGACCTTCTCCTTGCCCATTCGAATTTTCGGCCAGAGTTCGGGGTCCGAATAAGAAGTGTTGCTCAAGCCATACACTTCCCCCCGCTTCCCCGCGATCCATGGCACCTCGTCCGGGCTTCCACTCCTGTTGGAAATAATGGCGAACGGCTCGATCTCATGGGGCCTGTCTTTCCTGGCCCTCAACTTCCCACAGAACAGTGAGAATCCACCGACGCCCTTCACGCCGTCGCCCTCTAGTAAGCGGTGTACAAAATGTTCGGTGGTCTCGTCGTCGGGGCTTGTCAACCACGCCGTCACCATTCCTCCTCTGCTTCTCGCGCCCTGGATTGGGTGTTCGGCATCGTTGGTGTCCGTCTCACGGTAGTTTGTGAGAACGGCAATGTTGCCATGTTTTGTGATTCCGAGCCAAGTCCCCTGCTCGGCTCTTTGGAGATCTCTCGCCGAGAGTATTTCCTGATGATGCGAGGACCACCAGTGCGGTCTACTCGTCGGACGGAGGATGAATTCGTCGCGGTTGTCGAGGACTATAAGAGCGTAGGCAGGATGGGCGGTTGTAGCGAGTACGATGCACATAATTGGTCGTGTCGAGGGAGGCTCGATGGCGTATGTCGAGGGGGAATATCACGAAATCCAGGTCCTCCCGAAGTGGACAATATATAAGTATATAAGGAGGCTTAGGGGGAAGCAATCGTCTCTTCTCACATGTGCCAGCAGTGCCGTTGCATCAGCAGGAGACGAATTGCCAGCAATGATGGTCTGATAATCCCATGTACGGTGATCATAGTACTACGCATGTTATTTGTTGTGGTGTTCACCGTCTAGACTTCAAGCCACTTCCGACGCAGCTCAGTCGCGAGGAAGTGGCCGCGGCATGGGGGCATCAGGCGGGTTTGGCATGGCCCCGACACCGACAGCGACGCGATGGGACTTCGCACGCATTCATTCGGGACTGCACAGGACGATGAGGCTGCAGGGACCAGGAAGAGAGGGAGAGTCAAGCAGAACGAAGCATGCGACACATACGAAGTACGAAAGTACGAAACGTAAGAAGCGTAAAGCGAGAGGTGTAAAGGGAGTGGGGAAAACAGCGACTCGCAGCTGACCCGGCTGGAGGGGGCAAGACGAGAGACGATCAGACCAGGCTTTCGGGCTCCAGCCGAGGTCAACACGCCCCTGGATGCTGTATGGATATCACCTCGATTGTATCACAGGTCTAATCATATTCAGAGTCATAGTCATAGTTGACATGCGACCATCTATCGAGGTATCCGGAGGGCTTCGATCTCATGGGGGCAAGCCCCCAAACCCCCGAGCTCGCTGCGCTCGAGTAGTCAGTTCTACATGATACATAATGTATAGCTTACGGTAATATATGATATATATATATACATATATGTATGCATCACAACGGTCTCCTATCTCTCTACAAAGTGCGAAGTATACTCCTACCTACACTCTACCTCACATCTCGCCTTGGTCCTTTCCACTAGTCAAGGACGGCCTCCACGGTAGTGGCCCTCGGAGAGCCAGCGGAGCGTCACCAAGAGCCTTTCCATCTCAACCAAAAGACCGGGAATCTTCTCTGTTCTTTACGAAGTACTCAACAATCAAGTTGTAAGTATAAGTATCGTGCTCACAACCCCGCACAGCCGGTAGAGCTGGTAGATCCTGTGTGCGACCTCGTGCAACCTCCCAATGAACCCCCCAACCCTCAACCTTTCTCCTCCTCTCTTCCCCTCGAAGATATATATATCTCAACTCTCACAACGCCGCCATGCATTCATACGTGTCCCTCCTCCTTCGCGACAGATCTCATCGAAACCCATGCCATCAGGCAGCGAGATACGGTTCCGTTGTATATAAAAGAGAGCGCCCGACACCTGCCACCTGCCCGCCGGTGATAAGAAACCATCGCTAAAAGGCCCCAACGAGCCTCCTCTCCTCTCCTCTCTCTTCCTCTTCCTCCATCGTCCATGACTCGCATCCTCCCTGCTGACCCGATTTCCAAAATCCTCTCTTCTGGATACAAAGGAGACCTGTTGCCGCCTGCATCACCCCACTACTACCTATGATTTCTGCTGCCCGTCGACTCGAACGGAACACGCGATACCCTTAGATTGCAGCCATGTTCGACACCTTTGCGACCCTCTTATCGTAAGTCTACCTACCCCGCCATCGGTCCCGCCCCATCCAGCCCGCCTGCGATCTGGGGATAGCATCGTCGGGCACTAATAGCCTCTTAGTTCCATACCGACCTTCGTCTTCCCCGTTTTTGCTTCCTACAAGGCTCTGAAGACGACGGATCCTACACAATTGACGCCATGGCTCATGTACTGGGTCGTCCTGGCCTGCGCATTGCTTTTTGAGTCATGGGCCGGATTCATCCTAGTTTGGTACATTCCCCTTCTTCGAAGCTCGTATTATCTTATCGATTGATTAGAACGGCCACTGATCTTGATTTACTATTTAGGATCCCCTTCTATGCTTGGATTCGCCTTGGCTTTCTCCTCTACCTGATCCTTCCTCAGACCCAGGGCGCCAAGGTCCTCTATCAAGCACACGTCCACCCTTTCCTACAAGAAAACGAGCTTGCGATTGACGACTTCATATCATCTGCCCATGACCGCCTCAAAGCTGCTGGTACCACCTACCTCAACCGGCTTATCGACTTCATAAAGCAGAATGTGTTTGGAATGCCTCCCAAGGAGCCTTCTTCGCCTCCAACATCTGCCACGCTGAGCTATGCTCAAGCCCTGATGGCCCGCTTCAATCTGCCGGCTGCCCATGGCAAGCCCGCTCACGGCGCATCAAGTACCGCGAGCGACTTCTATGCGCTGTTAGCATCGGCAGTAACTGCAGCTACCTCTGCCACGGCTAGCTCGAGCAAGCTCCACGATCTTTCGAACTCGGGCACCCTTATTCCACCGAGCGTGAGTGGCACCGAGCGTCTCTCCTTCATTACTGCTCAGCGGGAGCGCCTCGCTATTCTCCTCTCGGCTCTCGACAAGGAGGCAAGAAATCTACAAGGCGCATCCTCTTCATCGCCGGCAAGAGACACCTCCAGTATGTTCTTTGATGGCAGTAGCGAGGAAGAAACCGGCGAGAGGCCTATAAGTGCTACGAGTGGCTTGAGCACGCGAAAGAGCGAGGTTGATTTTGAGAAGATCGATGCGGAGAGTGGCACTGAAGAAGTGGAGTCGAAGAGGAGCCAAGTCCAGAGAACGCAAAGTAGCGGTAGTTGGATGCCCTGGAGCTGGGGAGCAAAGGCGGAGACTCCAGTTGATACCGTGATGGGGGACACTGAACCCGTAGAGGACAGAGGGAAGAGTTCAAGTGTTGACGCGTGATAATAGATTTCACCAGTATGATTATGCGAATTGTGTTAGGCCTGGGTTTGGAGTTATTGTTTTCACAAGGGATTGATCGGATTTGCTGTAGACGGATGTCTCACGGCCATACATTAACATCGAGGGGCTTCTCTTCCCGATAGTAGGCTCCATTATGGAGCTTGGCTAAGGTATGATTATTATTAGAGCCTTACACTTCTCAATACCAATAATTATCCTCTCTTTCTTTCCCCATGTTAACTCGCTATGTTGCCTCACTATGTTGATGGATGGGTTCTCCATCCTTCTTCACCCTCAGCCTCGTCTATATATTTCATGCAATAAGCCACAGGTCCGCAAAATTTCAGCATATTTTGTTGCACATCGTATGGTGGGTGGCGACTGCGGGAGGGCACAAGGGTTTTCGGCCAGTGGCAAACGGGGGCAAGTTCGATACTAAGTGTTCCACTTTTGAGTATTTTTTTTATTGTTTCCACAACATTGTATCTTAGAAAGGCGTATTTATTTCATTTAGACAAGTCGCTTTTCTGCAGAAGTACCAGTTAATAAGTAAGTTAGGCACTGAACTCTAGGACTAGAAACTATAGCTGTAAATTGGGGCAGCATGCGGGGTGGTGGCACGGTCAGATATACAGTATTCTGCATATGGCCTGCATCGGGGAGAAGTCAAGGCGGCTACAGGACAGACGTCATAGAAGTGCTGTCCAGACAGATTAGCACTACTTGCGAAGTGTGCTTCAAATCAATCCAAGTCGGTCGATCTAGACGATGCTAAAGTTAGTGATCGAGTTATGCGGATCAAAAGGTCGGTGTGAAATCGCCACCCTCATATCTAAATTGAGCAAGCCAGAACAAGGGGTCTTCTTCATGTTGTAACTCCGGGGACTTAACTCGTTGTTGGGGTTGACCACCCAATAGATATCGATCTACCTCTATCTTCAAATCTCAGCCTAAACATTTCAATCAGAGTAGCTGTAAATCGAGATCATATCAGTCCAATAGACGAAAAGTAAGCTCTCAGCCGCGTCCCCCAACTTTCAATCTCTTACTCGATTTTACGCCCACTGGGCATATCGTCCTTCCCCGCCCCAAACTCAACCAGACGTCCATGAAATATAACACAAAGCCCACAATACCATCATTACTGCCGGGCTCTATGAGATTGGCCAAGTTCAAAGAAGAACATGCCTGATGGCAAAACTAGCCCACTTGGATGCTTTCAAACCAACCAAACTAAGCGGTGTGAGATTCAATTCCAATTCAACCTCTAAACTCACCCATACAAAGAGGAATCTCAAAATGTCTGAAGCTAGAATTTAGAACTATGATGCCAAAAGATGCCTGAAGCGGGCTTTGCAAAGGGAGATGTTGAGACAAAATCTTAGAGCAATATTTAGTATATTATAAGTAATGCCATGAAAAAGTTATGTCTCCAGCAAATCATCACCTCTTACAGCACGCCGCTTCACCAGGTACCACCACCAACTTGGACATCTTATCCGCGGCGTCAAGCACTTTCTCCTTACTAGCAATCTGACTAGGAGTACTACAATAGCTGGGCGGGACATCTAATGCTGGATTCCGGAGGAAGAAGTTACGAGGTCGGAGGAGCAAAGTCATGGGCTCAGCAGGCATGACTGGGAAATCTTCTGGAGCGGGGAAATGGGTGATACCAAACGTGTGCCAGAGCACGATATCTGTGTTGTCAATGGAGGCATCGCCATTCGCGATCCATTCGGGAATACCTCGAGATGGCTCTCCTGAAGTTTGGGGAACGTGGCGGCCAGCCGGATAGAGTTGTTCATCATCATCTAATTGCGTTAGGAATGAATCAGGGGAAGATCAGGCAGATGACAACTCACATTTGGTGACATGCACAGCATGTCTTGCGAAACCCGCTCGTTTCCACACAAGTGATCCTTCTTTGGGGAGCAACCTTGGGGTTTCTCTACTAACGAGCTTGTAGCTGACAGGTTTGTGGCTGTGCGGGTTAAGCTTGTTGGTATTAGCTATATCCCACGTTCGTGAAGTTGCTCCATCATAATCACTGATCGCCTCCTTGACAGTCGAGAACTTAGTCCTCTTGGCAAAAAATGCGTTTCCGTATGGGTTTTCCGCACTTCCAACCTCTCCAGCTCCTTGAGTAGCGTCAACTTGAAAAACTGTATTTTCCGGCCCATCAATGTTGGGGTCAATTCGTAAGCAGAAGAGATGTTGGTGATTGTGAGCATTGACGCCAGGATACACTTCAGTTCCCCAACCTTTAGTGTCCTCGCCAGGGTTCATCGCGTAGGTGTTCAGAATGCCAGTGAGCTTAATCTCTAGCTGCACGGTTCCGTCTTGGTGAAAAATCCAGTATACGCAATACTCGTAGTTTGCTGCCGTGAAAATGTGAGAGATAATGAGTTTGCGGCCCCGGGTGACGATAACAGAGCCGTCCCGGAAATCACTGTGTTTGAACAGGATCCCGGAGTCTTCTTCGTGTATACAGATAGCGTTTTTGATCGTTGTACTCTCCCCTGCACGATTGACAAAGGCAGCATCCATATAATGGATAGCACCTTTGCAGTCACATCCCAAAGAGAGACTGTTGGTCATGTATCCTCCACCGTACTCGCCTAAATCAAACGCATGCTTCCTTTGGTGAGGATGCTCTGGGTTTCCATAAGGTACTACCATCTCCGCCAGAGACAGCCTGTAGAAAATAGGTCGTTCGGTCCCCTTATCGTTGTATGTGATATTATTAAGCACAATACCTTCCTTGTAGTTGAAACCAACATGCACTTTCCAATTTTGCCAGTCAATGACTCGACCCTCGATTTTGAATGAAACCCCATCAGGTTGTGTTATATTTATTGGCTTGATGTCTTTCCTGTAGCCGCCATCGGCCTCAATGGATGCTGGGTGGTAATTGTTAGGTTTGGCTTTGTTCACTGGCCTCCGAACTTCGGGGATATCGATATGGATGATTTCTTGCTTGTCTGCATCGAAGATTGGGCAAAAATCGAGAGGAAACGAATATTGGCTATCATCAATATGGGGTCGATAATACATGAGCGCCTGTTGTAATCTAATGTCGCTACCAAATCTGTGATCGTACCCAATTGTCCAAGCTGTATATATTAGCTGCGCTCTATTAGGAGTATCTTCGTTTAGACCTACGATCGCAATAGACTTTGTGCATATCTTCTCTTGGAATTCCACTTAACACGCATTGCTCAATGACTTTGGGGTCTTTTCTAACAACGTGTTCGACGATTTGAAGGTCTTCCATAGTGATCTACTTTAGGTTAACTATAAAGTTGTAAGGAGATAGTTCTAGTACGCACCAGAGGTTGCACCCCCTCGATTTTCGTCCACTTGATGATCTTTCCCTGGTTCAAGTCCACCAGGCCATCGTAAACCCCACCTCCTGGAGCAATAGCCACGACATCTGCCACTCGCGCTGGCCTTGGGGTGTTTGCTGGATCCGCGAGCCATCTCATCATCTCTTTCTTGCGAGGCTCCCAGAGGAAGACAGCATTGTAGTGAAGTTTGCTATGTGCTTGGCGAATAATCGAGACTGCAGACTCGATTTCCGCATTGGAAAGAGGATCGAATGGGTGAGGAGGGGGTGCAGTACCCGACACGTGCTGGGCAACGGACTTGAGCCGGTCGAGAGCCATTGTGTTTTCGAATTTGTAGCGGGGTAGATGCGAGTCGTACTAAAGATCAACGAGCTTCTTGTATATTCAACAACAATAACATAGAATGAAATAGTCTGACTGGAAGCAGATCAGAGTGTAATATAGAAAGAAGTCAAGAGAAATCGATCGGGATCTAGTGTACCAATGAAGTCAAGACACTGATAAGTGGGAGAGAAAGAAATCAATTGAGTGAAGCTATGTTTCGCGGGGCAGCAGCCCCTCTATCTGCACTACAGACAAGCCGACCGAGTTGTCAAGCTCGATTTCTATGGCTGTTGGTTGGATGAAGGTGCTGATAAGCAAGATATGCCGGATCCAAGGCCCAGATATGGACTAGTGCAATAGGGTGGTTCCCGACGGAGCATTCTTCTTGTCCAATTTCAGTATGTATATCCTTTTAGGAAGCCCATTGCAAGAGGAGGTGACAAGAAGCCAAGCTCCTGTTCTGTACAATTAGAAACGGGGATTGAGACACTGAGTGGCCGACAAATTCATGGAAACTCGGGTTGCCTGTAGCCGATTGCCGAAGGGAATGGCCGAAGGGAATGTCCCGAGCCCGTTTGTGTACCGAATTTCGGTCCGACGATCGCTCCTAGTAAATTAAAGACATGTCCCTTGACTTCCTAGTTTTCTCTGATGACGCTCATCTGGCTAGTGGCGTAGACTTTTTCTCTTACTTCCTCATTTCTACAAATTCAACTATCTACATTTCACTTAGGGAATGGGAGAGCAGCGAGAAGCTTACAGTTATGAAAGTACTGCAGAGAGCATTCAGGGCCGCCTTTAGCAAAGAAAAATGGTTACAGTCTTCGTCTCTTTAATTTCACCAGTAGACACAGTTTCACTTCGCCAGATCTCCTTTCTTCCAGCCCCTAGAACATTTCATTAAGTCGGTCCACTTAGCAGACATTGGGTCCAGCCTTGAGTTGAATCGAGACCTGTTGTGCTAAAACATCATGCATGGGGTATGTTGGATGCAGGGAATTTAGCCAGAAGTACTCGTTCACTGGAATACCACAAGTAGCATTGTATGTATTAATCTCAGGCGTTCCACTTCACAACATCAGTCTCGATGTCGAACGACTCTAGGAATTGACTTACTTTTCATATGCCATGCAGTAATCAGTAGTATTTTTGTAAAGTACCGTCTGCGGGAAACTAGATGGCTTATCTAGAACTTCTGTAAAGTACTTGTTCGTGTTGATAACAAATGCGTTGACGTCTGGCTTCTCTGCCTTCAGACTCTTTGCCAAAGCTACCACGCCGGCATTCCAAGCTACAATGTCTGCCTTCTCCATTGCCTGCTCTGCAGCCGAGTTCGCTGTGGACAATGGTGATCGATCAACAGGTGGAACATTTAGAAAAATAAAGTTGCGTGCGCCAGTATAGTAAAGCTCATCGACAAGTCCATGGTAAACAGCGAAGATTACATCGTTGAGTGAAGTTGTGGCAGTAACGCCCTCAAAATAGGTGTTTCCGATGTCATTGATTCCGTCAAATATCGCAAAGAGAGTGTTGCTTGACGACCAGGGTGCTGATGTTGGCTGTGCTGCGTAGGTTGGCATAAATTGGTTTTCAATCTGTTCGGCTACAGATGATACAGTTGGCTCATAAGGTGCCACAAGATCTGAATCAATGGTAGCTCCCCCATAGGCAAGATTGTAGGTAAGGATTTTAGAGGCGTTATATTTGACTGTAATATAGTCAACCCAGTTTGGGCCATTGGAAGCTGTCCACCCCGGATATTTTGGATTTCCAAGTGGGTTTGTCACCGACGGTTGTTGTAAGCTAGTATTGAAGCCAGTGGTTGTGTATGAGTCTCCACTAGTACATGTTAGCTGAAATGTAGCATGGAGAGTTGCTTCACAACGCACAAGATAAAGACATGTTTAATGCCAGCCCACTATATAATTTGCTAATCAGTATCACTTTGTGGAAATTTTGAGGAAAGGAAATTGGTGCTGGAGGGGATAGACAGAAGCACAATTGGATAAGGAGGTAATTAATTCTCTAGACGAGAATGTGGTCAAGTTTGATATCCATTAATTGATGCTTACCCCTGGCCAATTTGAAGTAGCCCTGCAAATCGTACCGTAGTCGGCATCGGGTACGGGCACAGCTCGAATAGCAGTAAGAATTCCGGTTGCTGTGGCTAACACCGAAAGAAAAGTCGGCGGCATATTTCCGTGAGAAAGCAACACACTGTCAGGGATCTAAAAGACTAAGGGTTGGAGTAAATCACGACAGCTATTGTGAGTTAAATAGTGATTGGAGCAAAAGAAAAAGTCAAAATAGAGAAACGCAAGCACAAGCCCATCATATATGAAGTCTATTGAGACTAGACTTTGAAAATCAGGCACCTTCCCTGGTGCCTTTCATTGAAATACATGGGTTTCTTTGCTGTCTATCAGTGTCTACAAGCTTAGACCCAAAGCGAGTAAAGAAGGCGGGGTCCTCCACACGGAGGATGCTGCTCCGTACGGAGTGGTCGAGAATTTGAGAGACCCACGAGGTTATGGAGGGGTATGGAGGTATAGATTATCCGTGAGGTGGTCAGATTCTCAGCACTGATTGATGTCATGATTACAACGCCTCGAGGCTGGAGAGGAGCTTCCCTGGCGGAGGAAACCCCGAAATGGCGAGACGCCCTCAATGCTTGCAGTGTCATGTCCGCTGCTTAATTCGTGATTGCTCTGATGACAAAGAGCCCGGGTCGCCAGAGTGAAGGGGTTAATAACAACTAAAAAATACTTAGTTTCAAAAGACAAGTTAGTGGAAGATCGATGTAAGAAAAGAAGGTGGATCTGAGATGGCGATGTCTTCTGTACTGTTCATCTACGGACGCAACAACCTTAATCGGACAAGTGTATACAGCCTGACGAATACCAACTCAGGGTAAAAAATTCTCTCCATCTCATCAAAAAGACAACAGAAGGGAAAGAAAAATCTTCAGCAGAAGACCTTTTGATTTCTCACGGGGTGGGGAGGGAAAATGTAAATAGGGCTTTAAGCGAGGCCGACGGATGATGGGTGACACGTCACGCCTACCCAGTTAGAAGGCTAAGAATTTTCAGATACATATCCTAGCCCAGTTCTCCGTGACGCTTCTTAAACTTACTGACGAGAATAACTAGGAAATGACGTAAACATGCTTGGAGCTTTGCAAAATGAATAAAATTATTACTTTCAAACCTATAAGTTACAAACTCTTATTGTAACATGACAATAAAATTGTTTCAAACAGTTTCACAAGAATAAAATATGGTTTAATAAGTGTTGCCTATAATTTTCCCAAATTGATGAAGTCTTTTCCCAGAAAACCTTCAAGATATCATCCTTGTTTCCAAAAGCTAATATTGTTGTACATAAGATATAATAGTTTTAACTCTAGGACTTGCTCCCCTTATTGCCTTACACAGACAAAGAGACCCTACATTTATCTAAATAGGGTTTGTGCAAAGAAGTCCCTGGTCAAGCTACACCACCATTTATTAGTCCTATTCCTATTTTTTACATCAAATTAAAAGGGAGAACTTACAATAGGAATCAAGCAACACATGTCAATCTTCCCAATATCTGCACAAATTGTTGTAAAATCGTCAACTGTGGCTGGGACGCTTGGAGCTATACACAATACAACATCAGCAGCGCTCATAGAAAGTAGAAGAGAAATATGGTAGGACGCTAGGTACGTACGAGTGGAGCAGTCAAGATCTGCCACTCCGAGAACATCAACGTCACAGCATTGAGGGGTTCCGGAAGCGCAAACGGTGGTTTGGCGGGTGTCCATTCTGAATGCTGGGGTTGCGAGGGAGATGCCGAAGAAGGCAGCGAGGGTCAAGAAGGAGGTATACATCTTGATAATCTTGGTTTGATTGTTTGATTTGTGAATTGGAAAATTGAAGGAGTTGGAAGTGTGTTGCAGAGATGATTGCGAATGATGAGGAGATGATTGCGAATCTTCCTGAGTTCTGGAGGTCTTCTTATACCATTCTCCCCCTACTCAAGGTTCAGAGGTGCAAGGTGCTGAAAGATCATCGTATTACTTCGGACAAGCATGATTGATTATGATTTAGGGCCATACATCGTCGATTTTCCAGGGGAAATACAGGATAGCTTTCTAAGAGTCGTCATCTTCAGCCCGTGCCTATATGCGACGGTAGGTTGTCAATCATGATGTGGGAAATAAGATGTCGATCGAAGTAGGGGTCTTTTCATGGACTACAACTTTATGTTCGTTGGGGAAACCATGTTCGGATTTACAACAACCAATATTAAGAGGCGTGGCTGCTCTATATCCAATTGTTGACTTGGGGTCAATGACGCAGGGTACAAGTATCCAGGGGAAAAGGTACAGAGAGAGAGAGGAAAGGATCATCGACCTCCTTTTTGCCCTTTCAAACCCCTGCAGTTATACCTTGAAACTACTTCATGAGGCTTCACTAAAACAAGAGCAATTTGGAAACTGGGAAAGTTGGATGAAAGTCAACAAGGTTTATATATGGAGAGATATTTAAAGCTAACGAGTAAACGGTATGGAATGTAAACAGAATCGCCACAATGCAAGAAAACGGACGCATTCTCCCGAATATCATCATATTATTGACAAGGTGCGCTTAACTGGCGAGGCAAGAAATTTCCATGATCATTGATGAGAGCATCTGATCGACAAAGGCCAGGCGAGACTCGCTCTACAGGACAGGATGGAGCCTCTTTCTGCGCCACCCTCTGTCGGTAGTGAAAGTTGTCAGCGAGAAGACTACCGAGGGAGAACGAAAGATGTTAGAAGATGTTGATGTTACGGAGTAGACGTTGCTAAAAATGGCTACCCCAAAAACTAGCCCGTTTGCGGTTAGTCTGCTTTTCGATAAGAGCTCGGGCTTGGAAACCTGGCTGGGGAAAGGAAGCTTCAAATCATCGGTTTGGAACTTCAGCATTCATCAAGTATCAGGGTCCTCGGGCAGTTTCGCCACCAAGCGCGCTCACGCATCCCTCTGATCCCCTCAGAGCTGAGTCTGTCGTCCACCATGTCCTTAGACCCGCCTCCGTATCTTTCTTCCCTCCAGAACAATATCCGTACTCGACCGATTCCCTGGGATGGCGCCGTTCGAGCTGGCACCATCAGCGATGATCAATTGAGCAAGATTAGAGCTGTTGACAAGGTCAGGAAGGATCAGAGAAAACAGGTGATTGAAGGGGATCTCGATGGCTACCGAACCCTCTTCGTAGGTGGTCGGGGACAACCCAGTGTGTTAGAGGCCGCCGCCAAGCGCGCAGATGTTGTCCAGTACATCTTGGTGTTGCTTAGTGACTTGCTTGATGGTATGAACAGCTGCACATTCCAGACAACTTGCCTGACATGGGAATACAGGAATTCCAGCACTTTCAAATGCTCTTGCGGAGCATCAAAGCCCATACGCCCCCTTCCTACCACTGCTCACCCAATCAAGCGATCCCGAGAGCCCTATACCACTCCTCACATCTACCGTTCTCACGAGCATGATTACTGGATCGCCAAATCCGTCACAAAATTCTGCGTCGGCAATGCCACATCTATTCTCCTATTTGTCTACTTTGACAAAGCTTTCAGATGGAGGGCTACAAGATATTGCAGTGCTAGAATACTCGGCTCTACTGCGCGGCAAGAAATCAAGGGAATTATTCTGGGAGCAGAGACAAGAGACTATCACCCCATTGATTGATATTCTGAAAGCAGCTGCTGGAGTTTCAAATGGTGATTCTTCCTCGACTTTATGGAGCGGCGCCTCGAGCGTGCGAAGTGGCCCCGAAGGGACTTTGGGTGGAGGGGTAGGCCTTCAGCTACTTTATCACGTACTGTTAGTCCTTTGGCAACTAAGCTTTGAAGGCGCTGCTATTGGCGAAGGGTTAGAGGAGTGAGTAGTAGTCCTTGGTGAGATGTAGGGAATGGAGCTAATCATATTTCAGCGAGTACGACATAATACCTCTCTATTCCCAATTACTCCGTTTGTCGCCTAAAGAGAAAACTACACGGCTTTTAGTATCGTCGCTTTACAACCTTCTTTCGGCCAACCGACAGACACTCTTACCTGCCGCTGTCTTGGCACGACTCCCAGCTCTTCTTCAAAATCTCAATGGTCGACATCTTACTGACCAAGATCTTCTGGATGATCTCAAAAATCTCAGTGAGATGCTTGAAGATTACACGAAAACTCAAACAACGTTTGATGAGTATGCTGCCGAAGTAAATTCAGGGCATTTGCGATGGTCACCTCCCCATCGAAGTCCAACATTCTGGGCTGAGAATGCTCGGCGAATATTGGAGCATGATAAAAGCGAGTTGCCCAGAAAGTTAGCTGAGATAATGGCCAAGCCTTGGGATAATGATAAACAAGTCCTTGCGATTGCCTGTAATGATGTTGGATGCTTGGTCAAAGAGGTCCCAGAGAAAAGATATCAACTAGAAAAGCTGGGTCTGAAGACGAGAATCATGGAGTTGATGGGAGAACCAAACGAAGCCGTCCGATGGGAGAGTTTGAATGCTCTATCTGGGTGGCTGAAGTACAGCTTTGAAACCAAATGAAGAACGATACTACTACCATGGAGGTTTGTGGGTTTGTATCATACGCCACTATTCCTCGGGATACCCATCAGGTTATGGGATCCTGTGAGATATCTTAGCATGCTTATCAGCGGGAGCTGCAAAATAAGAGTAACGCTATGGGGTAAAAATAAAATCTCGTGATATCAATGCTTTTGATACTACAAGACTTGGACTCGAACTTAAATATGTGATTTTCTCCCTAGATATCTCTCTCAGTGAACATGAAAGTGGTACTGGCGGTGAATAAATGTGGAGTTTTCCAGTAGCAAAGATTCGTGTATATTCAATTGTTCAGCAAGCACAGATCACCTACTTCCTCATATAAGTAAGTGAGGGAGTTCAATACGCCGACAGCTAGTAATACATGGAGTTTTTCAAATTCTCGATCCTAAGGCAAAAAATTTGGTATTCCATTATACTATATGAGAGCGTATATCTAACATAATATATCTTCCGGCCGTTTTGAAATTATTTAAAAATGTTATAGTTGTTATTGTAACATGTTTAATTTTAGTTTGCTGTATCGGCGCATTACTAGCAATCGGGGTATTACCCTCCCTCTCCCTCACTTACTTCCGCAAAGAAGTAGATGAGCTGTGCTAGCCGAACGGTTACGACGCTCTTCCTGCAATATTTCAAAATTGATAGATTAAACATTGTGAAGTTAGAAGCACCTTCGGATGTTATTCATTTCCTTAATTCTAAAGCCGAACTTGTAACCCGAGTTCCGGCCCGAAACACCCCACTCTACTTTAACCGAGTTCCACAGCATCCCCGATATCGTATCGACACCAAAGTATGCGATTTCAGCCTCGAAAAATTATACCTACCTGCGGGCGTCGACCCTCACCAATTGATACAAAATGAAGCGTCTTCGAGCTGTATCGCGCATCAGCGATGTGATCACCCTCCAAAAATCAGCACAACAGACGTCTCGTCTTTTTACAACAGCTCTCCGACTCTCAACTACCTCCCCAGCACCCTTGCTTCCTTTCTCAACCACAACTCCACCCTCTGTTCTCCTCCGACACAGAGCCCAACCTCTAGTCCGCCATGCCTCCTCCTCTGCTCCTTCAGAGTCCTTGCAAAAGACGCCGTTATACGATGTGCACGTAGCAAATGGCGGTAAGATGGTTCCTTTCGGCGGGTTCTCCATGCCTGTCCAATACTCCTCCCTCTCCGTCTCGGAATCCCACCACTGGACACGAAACCATGCTTCCATTTTCGACGTATCGCACATGGTTCAGCATCGGTTCGAAGGGCCAGGCGTGAATGTGTTCTTAGAGCGGATCACGCCGATGAGTATAAAAGGGCTGGGGGGGCATCGGAATGGATTGAGTGTCTTGTTGAATGAGACGGGAGGGATTGTAGACGATACGATTGTGACTAGGCTGGGGCCTGATAGCTTCTATGTGGTAACGAATGCAGGGTGTAGGGAGAAGGACCTAAAGTATCTTGCGAAGGAACTGGATGCCTTTAAAAAGCAGGGTGGGGGTGATGTTAGATGGGAGGTGTTGGGTGGGTGGGGGCTGGTTGCGTTGCAAGGACCCGAGAGTAAGGAGGTGCTAAAAGCTCTTATTCCTGGC
Source organism: Ascocoryne sarcoides NRRL 50072 (assembly GCA_000328965.1). Lineage (NCBI taxonomy): Eukaryota > Fungi > Ascomycota > Leotiomycetes > Helotiales > Gelatinodiscaceae > Ascocoryne > Ascocoryne sarcoides. The sequence continues at coordinate 1,795,080 of KB205941.1, forward strand.
GAGGAAGGAGAAGCCTTAAAGGACTTGCTTTTTGGGCAATGCCGATTCATGAAGGTTAAGTTATCGTCTGGGGAACTGTCGAGTGACTTGCTAGTTAGCAGAGGTGGTTATACGGGAGAAGATGGATTCGAAATCTCGATACCCAAGAAGGAGACGGTAGCTGTTACGCAAAGCTTGTTGGGGAGCCTAGGACCAGGAAGGGTGCAGTTTGCGGGACTAGGGGCGAGGGATAGTTTGAGGTTGGAGGCGGGGATGTGTCTGTATGGTCATGATTTGAATGAGACGATAACTCCCGTCGAGGCGTCACTAAGTTGGGTTATTGGAAAAGATAGGAGGGAGACGGGAGGGTTCCATGGGGATTCGGTCATTTTGTCTCAGTTGGCACCGAAGAGTAAAGGCGGGGCGGGAGTTGAGAGAAGGAGAATAGGACTGATTGTTGAGGGAGCTCCGGCGAGAGAAGGAGCTGAGATTGTGAGCTTGGAGGGAGAGGGACTTGGGAAGATTACCAGTGGATGTCCCAGCCCGACCTTAAAGAAGAATGTCGCAATGGGGTACATCAAAGATGGATTCCACAAGGCGGGAACGGACGTTGAGGTTATAGTCAGAGGCAAAAAGCGAAAGGCGAAGGTAACAAAGATGCCATTTGTACCTACAAGTTATTGGAAGGGTGTGGCGCCTTAGCAAAATACCGAGTGAAAGAGCTGTATAGATTCAACATCTGGAACGGGGCGTTTTGGTATAATAAATTCCTTAAAGATGTATGCGCTCCCGTTATCAAAAAGCAGGTATATAATAAGCTTCGGTTGAAGAAAAGTAGGTCTGCTATTATTCTACCCAAGATGCTCCTCTAGCTGGATATTTTGAAGCCTAAGATGAAGCAGCCCCTTAAAAAGACCAGAGCTTAAAATTTTGTGCTTGCCCGAGGTTTCCATAATAGGAGTTGTCGGAAACCTTCAGCTTCTCCCATTGAGATCACTTCCGGCATTTAAAGGCTACCTCAATACCTCTGGCATTCTGACATCTGGAATGTGTGTGATTTCTAACACTATATTTCCTTTTCCTAACATACATATCCATTTTCAATACCTCTTGCATCAACGTTCATACCCCTAACAGCCTCGTGGTTATGTAAGTACAACATTTCATATATCGTTTAAATATGTTTGCGCACGTCTGCCATTTATATCAAAAAGAAGCGTATTGAAGCATCAAATAGCTCCCATCTCTTCTGCCCATTCACCCATGTTATCTCGAGCCACTTACTCTCGATGGTAGTATGAAATGCCTAGCTGCCTATGCGTTCGGATTCGATTCGTTGCACTTTTGATCTGGAAATATTGGCCACCTGGAAGACTTCTTGCCATACGCTGGATGTTTGCTGATCGAAAATTCCATAAATAGCGCCCGTAAAACTGTGAAGAGGCATGGCGGGATGGAAATAGAAGACAAACTATATTATATATATATCAGGGTCTATGGCCATTTCGGAAAGCAAGCGGGCCAAGGCAGAATGGAAGATACGGAACAAGTCTCAGTTATCTAATAAGAAAAAAGTTTTTGATTGGCCCAGGGTATATTGCACAGCCCAAAAATGCTACAAAATAGTACTGTGTTCCTTCAAAATGACTTTCTCAGCCATTTCTGTCCCTTCCAGCCACAAATCAACGCCAGAACTCCCACAATGCACATGCTAACAATGTATTTGCTTCCAAAAATCCATATATCCGAACTTGTTCCACCCAATGCTATATAAACACGATCCATATTTCCCCTGTTTATGGTATATGCAACGGCAATCACTTACCCAGCAGTAGTCAACACATACGAGGTAATGGCGCTCATTCTCTCACTTGTCAGTTTAAGTGAGATTCTCAGCAGCTCCTGCGCAACATCCTGATCCTCCTTCTGTAATCTCTCCCAACTCTCCCTATCTAGCAGCCATGCAACAGAATCTCGTTCTGCTTGCACAGTTGCCGTCCTCTCTGTTTCCGAGAAGAAGGGCAGTTCGCCACAGGTAGTACCTGCTACTATGCTCTCGAAATAACGACCCTGAGGGAGTTCGTAGTCCGCGCGAAGGATACCTTCTTCAACAAGGTAGAATCCTTTTGCAACTTCTCCGCGGTGGAAGAGGATTGTGCCCTGGGGGTAAGTTCTTTTGACAAAGTAGGGCGCGATTCTAAACCAGAAGTCTTCGTTCTTATCCGTGAGGCCTTGGAAGGTTTGCAGGATGAGCCGAAGAGGTTCTTTGAAATTCATGTATCGAGATTCTGGAGGAGCTTCCTCTAAGGATTTCGTCGCCATCTGATGGAGTTGGCTACGTCTTGGAGAGCTGAATTGTGTATCTATCGAATGTGGAACTGTGGCGGTTTTATCACGCTGACCTGGAACTTCTAGGTGGGCGGTAGGAGCGTTTCGGCTAGTGCGAGCTTCTTTGCTTGCGTAGAAGGTCTTCAAGAGTTCATTTTCGCAACTCTCAAGTGCGGAATTGAGATCGGCGAAGAAGTTGACCTCATTTCCATCTTGTCCTAACCCAACAGCCCGCAAGCCGATTTCCAGCGCCCCACCCGCCTGCACTCCACTCATGAGCAAAGTCACACCCTTTCTGCTGAAAACCCTATTAATCCTATTAAACGCCTCAGCAGCAGAATAATCGATTCCCGTTACATGGTAAAGGTCGAATATCAAAAATCGTATTGGATGTTCGAGGAACGCTTCTTCTTCAATCAGTGCTCGGATACGCTCTTCGACGCTGACGATTGTGCCAAAGAAGAGATAGCCTGCCAGCTTGGTTACGTGAATTTGTCGGCCAGCATCACGGAGATAGCGGTGCTGAGTAGGATTTCTGCGAACAGTAGATCCAGCAATCTCGCCGGAATAGGTGGCTCTCACAGCTGGTACCCTCGATGTTTGATATACCATTGTAATAAATGACAGGCCAATGCCGATGAAGATTCCAACGACAAAGTCATACATACCCATGATAAGGACGATTGCAACAACCTAAAATTATTAGCTCTGCCTCTACAGTTTGGAAGCCGAAAACGTACAGTTCCATACTCGAGCGGCTTTAACATTTTCCTAGGTTTCCATACTGCTTCTAACAATAGCTCAAACCCAAGCACAAAGATGAGGGTTCCTACCATCATAACTGGAATGTAGCCGATGATACCAGGGCCAATGAGCATAACCCCAACAGTAAACAATGCAAGCATTATACCTGCGAGACGGCCGGTGCCTCCAGTCCTGATAAAGAGTACACTATTGGTATATACCAAGTAGTTCTGAATACTACCTGCGAACCCCGATAGGACATTGGAGACACCGTGAGCGATAAGCTCTCTGTCAAGATTGCAGTTATCCTCTCCGATGCTGAATGCAAGGGCAGGCACATTAATCGGGACATGAAGGACACCAAAGAAAGTCAGGGCGAACATTGCTGGAATGGTGTCAATAACGGCACCCCAATGGACAAGTTTGAATTCTGGATCAAGTTAGTCGGATATCTTGTTTGGGTACTGATAGATACTAACGGTATAGCGTATAAAAGTACCACCATGGCTCTCCAGCTTCCGGGCCTTCAAAAATCCATCCTGTTTTTCGGAGGTTGGTAGGTTCTAGCTTATCGACTGACAGGACGAAGAAGTAGAATACCGTCGGGATAGTCAAGATGTAAGCCGGAAGGTAATACTTCGAAGAGATTTTATGTTGCGACCAATACAGAGTGACAGCAAGCACAAATGGAATCAACCATAGTGCAACAGTATCCCCTTGGAACATTTTTCGCAACGTTGCCAGGTCGTAATTGAGGTTTCCATCCAGGCGGGCGGTTACCTCGAAGCCGGTGGCAACCAAAAACCACCCTACTCCACCGATACACCCCGTCAACGTTTGCCTGGGAATAAACCCAACAATATATCCAAAATTGAAAGTTCCCATGAGAAAAAATACTATCCCGGTGATAATGGAGCTAATCGCGTAGGATGTGATCGTGGTTGCGATCACAGCTTCGGGATTATCCTCTCCAACTCTTGCCATGATAGCGAAGGCCATTGTATGGAAGAACGGAACGACTTCAATCATTTCAGAACCAATACCGCCTTTAAAGACACTTCCACCACATGAGTATACCAATTGGGATACGATACAGCTCACGTAAAACATGGAAATACCGGCCGAGCCAAGCTTCTCGAATATGGGCTGTCCAAGGGGAAATAAGATCATTCCATATGACAACGCGTCCAAAATGTTTAGCAAGAGGCCAAGAACAACGGGCGGTAAGAAACCAACCGGTTCCACCACAGCATTTTGCCAGATAGCCTTCTTGTCCCAAGCTTTTGGGTTTACCACAACCTTGGCAATATCATAACCCTGCTCCACAGGCCAAGTAACAAGACTTCGAAATTTTGGCCAAGGGTGTCTTTTCTTTATACCTGCAGATTCAAGATCCTGCTGTCCTCGAATCCAGTCAGGATGGGGCAACTCCGAGGCGTGATCACCGGCCAGCAATGGGGTCCGTTCAGAGGCATCGACCGTGACACCGTCAGAAGTAATTATCAGACGGCCCCGCCGCGACTGTTCCGACTCGGTCGAGGACGTACTTCCTTTTCTCGAATCTCGACCTCTAGCAGGGTGCTCACCCTCGGGTGGGGACGTACTGGGCGGAGAATGCCTGAGCATGTGAGTGAGAACAGATGTGCCCGAGGATTTGTTTGTAGAAGACGGATCACTCTGGGGTGAGACTGGCTCGGAAACCTCTTCTATCACCTCATGATGTATCCCTTCGGGGTTCCTGCTCGGGGCTGCTTGAGTTTCGGCGGGCTGGGAGAAGTAGGAGTCTATGGTAGGCTGTGCGGTAGTTTGTCTCGGGGTAGGAGAGGATCCTTGGTCAGAGAGAGCGTAGGACGCCAGCTCCGCTGTATCTTCTCGGACGCTTCGAGCATACAGGGCACTATCAGTTGGGGCTGAGGGGGTTAGTCAATGGGCGCAGGGGACGGGTCTGGTAAAACGCACCTAAAGGTCCTTGATATGAAAGGTGGATTGAAGATCTCGTCGGTTCTCTTTGGCCAGAAGCAGTACTCGGACTCAACGCAGAGAGATGCCCATCGGGATGCCCACGGAAAGAACCATAATTGTTCTCCGAGTACGTGATCGATGCACCGTCCAGCGACTCCCCGCCTCCTGGAATGCGCCTGGGACTGGAATGGGAGTCATTTGAAGGTGCTCGGTACCTCCTCGAGGAGCCTATGTGCGAGGATGTAAAGGACATGTCTGCCAATGACCACGAAGACAGCGTCCGTGGAGAGAGAAAAGGGAAGACAGAGGTCTTGGAGGATGGGTGAAATAAAGTCGATAAGTAGCCCCGGCGATCGAGGAGCGTCACTAGCACCAGGGACGGATCAAAAACCGGTCGGAGCTAGGACGTAGATGGCTAGCAGAGAAAGTAACGGGTTGGAGGCTGGTTCAAAGGCGCTCGGTGAGCTGCTAGCTGTATCTCGGAGGCTCTCGATGGAGCTCCAGAGTGCAGGTGTGGAGGAGTTCCAAAGCCCGACGACACGGAGTCAAGGAAGGGAAGACGAGAAGAAGCTCGACGGAGATAGGCAGAACCGCATACATGACGGGACATGTCGATATGAGCGAGAAGAAGGATCTTCATATTCGACATCTGGGCCGGCTCACCTCACTCGGGTTGCGGATCATCTCATCAGACCCCTCCCCTCGCTCCCAAATTTTTTTTCTTTCTTGATATTCCCCGCCGCCAGTAAGTGCAGGCGCAGGTGCAGTGCAGCGATGCGAACAACGCCTCGAAACGCCCCTCCACATGGATAGGGTCGCACAAGCCATGCTGCAATACAGTATCAATACAATATACCCTCCCGATGGCAAAAGAGAAAGTGGCAATCTGCAGGACGAATGACGCACGGCGCGTTTTAGAAGGGGCCGGCTCCGCAGCAGGGGCGTCACTCATGAGTATTACGGAGTATATAGCATGTCAATCGATATCGGGAACCAACTCTCGACGAGCAATTCCAGTGATCCCTCGGAGAGCCAGCGGAGCGTCACAAGAAAGAAAAAGTACGAAGGGCAGGGTTAAAGAACGAAAGAAAGCCACTACAAAAGCCATATATACTTCGAAATACTTCACCTCTCATCCGCAGCCGTTAACTCTGTGGCAGTGAAGATGCGAAAGCCTCGAGCTCGAGAGACATGGCCATCCAAGACGGCCACATGCACGCACGACCATCGCGCGTTGAAAAAGCTCTCATACGGTCCCTCCGTTCCCTTTTAAAATTCTGCATGGCGAAAAGAGTGGATTTTCCCCCGATACGACTGTGAATGGATCCACTCTAGCAGCTATTCCGAGCCCCCGAAGACTTGAACTTGACCTCGAACTCGAACTCGAGCCGAGCATATCTTAGTTCGGTACCTTATGCAAAGCAGGTCTCGAGCAAAAGCCCATCTCAACGCTTTTATATCCTCCAGCCCTTGCTTCCTTCTCACCACCTACACGCAATTGTGCAATCAGATGCCACCATCGATCGACATGTGCTTTTTGCACTCAGACCGACGGCCACCTCTCGCGGCATTTCCCCGTCTCGCCAGGAACGTCAAGTGACCGAACTCACTTGGCTGGAGGGGTTGATGTTCGGAGATGTCATTCTCGAGAGACACGATGTGAGTTGCGAGTCTATATTGAAGACCGGCGCTGCCACCTGGAGGAGTACACATCTGGTAATTGTGTCACCGAAGCAAGCGGCCAGCGAAAGAGGGGACCCCGGCCGTGCAACCGCCATCCCAATCCAATTCCCTTCACGGTGCTCTCCTAGTAACTCGAGACTTTACCCCGCATTCTACGGCTTCACAGCAAAGGGACGGGACTGGGAGAAGGTGAGGGAAAGTAAGGTCGGTCAGGTCAAGTCAAGTCGAGGCAAGGTAACGCAAGGTAACACAAGACAAGGCAAAGAACTCGGTAGCTTGTCTTGTCCTGTCTTGTCTTGTCATACAACGAATGGCGTTCTTGCGACGCACAAAATCCCCCCCGTAGGTTGCGCCATCATTGTACTCGCCATTCGTCGCTCTATGTGCGTGCAATTCTGCAATTTCTGACCCTCACATGATGGCAAGGCCATTGATCTGATTCTCTAAACTCCGCTATTGTGGTGTGCCATATCGTCGGCTCGTGTAGTACAGAGTACTGCATCGAGTATACATACATGCAGCCGTCCTGGAAAGAGAGATCTGCGGCTATCGAAGCCGATATATATTAAATGCGGGTGGCGGGCCTATGGTTGTCATGCAAGACGGAGACTTCCACTTTAGAAATCCGGAGGATCGAGTACTAACTGGCTCGTGCTACTTATTATTTAACTACCCACGAGGCTCGAAAACGGCTCTCGGTGATTCGATGTTGAAAGCCTGAAGAGAAAATAAAAAACCGGCTTTGTTTGTCTGGCTTCATTATCTACATTGAAACAATCGCTTCACCTAACATCGTCTAGCATTTTGACTTGACCGACTTGTACTGTGCCTGACATTCCAAATCTAGGCAAATCGTGATCTTTAGGTACGCTACAGTTCCGACGAGTGTCGTAGCTTACCCTTACACGGCTCCAAATCCATAACTTCGCATATTCCCCACTACAACGGCCTTTTCCTAGCTCTGGCATCATCCACCCCGTCTCGCATATGAACAGACACCTATCTTCATCCGGCGCCGATCACTCCGGCTTGTGGGCCCTACTTCTGCAGGGCTTTTCCGAAATGCTTGGGCGAGAGTACTGGCACGATGAAATAACAACTTGCCCTTCCTTCCCCTCGATCTAATCTCGAGTGTTCTGGCGAAGCTGGGAAGTTAGGATTCGGATGCAAAAGCTCTGGTGCTATCAAGTTGTAGGAAACGTTAAGCTGCCATTATCCCACGTGCTGTCGGGCAGATGTGGGAGATTCTGATAATCGATTGAGGGGGTGCTTTTTTATTTTGCCCTCCTATGACAATGGCCATTGATATACACCACGTTTCAAGTTCTTGCAATACGCGTGGCTTTTAGCCGAGCTTCTGTAGATATCCTTGCTGAATTAATCGCTCAACATCGCCTTGGCGGACGTAGAATTGGGAGTTCTTAGTAAGGTTGATTGTACTAGACACAGTCAATGGTAAATTCATCAAGACTCCGGAATCCGAAACCCACCCGTATTCCGTCTGTATCTCCCCAGCGTCCTTCAGGACTCGGACGTCGATAAAAAGATCTCGAGGCGGTTCTAAACTGCCGGTCAAGTCGATATCCGTCCATTGTCCCTTGTAGGCTGCCAGGAGGTCGCCGTATTGCCTTGCATATTCCTCCTCCTCTGGACTTAGGCTACTACCGTTGCCTTCTGCGTGCCCAAGGTCCCCGGTCTTGATCTGACCATCATTCGGACTCCGCTGATGTGATGCCCAATCTGAGATGTCGGTCCCATTCCAGACCATCTCCTCTAGCTTATCGGTTCGTGTTCGATGATATGCGAGGAGACAGCGCTTGTTTCGGCGCATACAGAGGTGGTCCACGAGAAGGGTGCAAGCAGTTGCCGGGTCTTGAGAAGGGTCGAAGGAACCACCAATGGTCTCGAGGATGTTGGACACGTCTTTGTCCAGATCTCGGACTTCCCTGGCTACGGCGCGTACAATTTCGGTCTGATATGGGGGAAGATGCTCCAGCTTTTGAGTCCGCTTGGCATGCTGGACCTGGGGAGAGATTAGTATGAGTTGCTTCTATTACAGCCTTGCACTTACAAGCTTGTTGCCCTGGTCCCCATACATTTGCACGAAATAGTCCCAATCCAAAGAATAATAGCCAATCTAGCCTTGTTTTCTTGGGTAGACGCGACGCGTCAAATAAACTGGGAGGGCCGCGCTTAGAGTAGCGCCTTTGGCGAGCACAACCAACGTCGGTCGCTTCTAATTGTAGTCGAGCACTTGGAGCATCTAACATTCTACAAATAATAGTCGTATCATTTTCACACGCATGTCTACATGGAGGGAGAAAGAAATTACCAAGAGCACGTCCAGATGGGCCCGGAACCAGACGACAAGCAGCTCCTACTCATTGTCCACGGCCCACGGCTGCCCACATGAATTGACAATGGCTTTGTCTCTCTCTTGCTTTTTCGCTCCCCCCTCCCCCCTCTCCATTCTCTATTGAAATCAACTGCATCCTCAAAGAACTTGAGTCTGCTCTTCATTCACCAAAATATCTTTCACCACGTTTCCGGTCCGAAGCTCAAAGGACGAACCTCTTATTCTTCTCACATATAAAACTCAGCGCATACTCTCTCAGAACCCTCAAGACAATGCGATTGCTGTACTCGTCAATTCTACATACACGAAGGGTACCCCTCTTATCTAGGTTCAAACACCAAACAAACGCCTTTAAGACGCAACCGAAGACCCTCCAACTCCAATTTCTGTCCATAAATGCCCGAAGAACGCCGACCTGGAAACCCTTTGTACTCTACTTACATAGCCACCTCTCTGTCTATTTACTCGCCATCCATCCACTTGTCAAATTCTCCACCAGCATCCAAGGAGTCCACGTGCCATCCATCTTGATGACCCTTGAGGACATGCGCATGGGGATCTTGTATTTGTGAGCCTTCCTGGCCGAGATCAGGATCGAGGAATGGCATGATCTGGTCATGGCCGTGGTCATGTTCGTTCACAACATATGGGGTTTGCCAGTTGTGATGTCCATTTCGGCCGCTGCCCAAGTACAGGTTGGGATGTCCTCCGTCGCAATAGCTAGCAGCGTACAGAGCGTGATCCGGCGTTATCAAGGACGGATCGATCCTGGCCTCGAGATGATGACCTGGGTAGTGGGAAATCCCCTGGATCACACCGTACTCTTGTGCTCCACCTCCTGGAATTCCAAGATACGAATGCATCCTCGGCCCAGTGGCTTTCTTGATGAGGACGTCCTCTACACCGAGGAGGTTTGCGTGGTTCTGTACAACTTGTTGGTAGTACTCCCCAGGATACAGATCAGCACGATCGTACGGCGATGGGAGCGGGCGGCCAGGGTTGTTGATTTGGTACGACGATCGGTTATAGACCATATGGCTTGGCTCTACCGAGTTCTCTCTTGAATACTGATAAGCCGACTTGGTGGATGGGTAAACGACTGGTTGGAGATCTGGCTTGGAAACTCGTTGATACTTGTCTTTCCTTGACTTTTTGCTGGATCCATCCCGCCATTCGAAGTCGTCCAAGTCGGATTCTTCGGACGTGGGCTCATCCATCCATTTTCGCTTCCCAGCTTTCACAGCACCTGGCTTGGTCGGCGAGAACTTGTAGCCAGGGTGGGCATTTTGGTGGTTGATTCTTTCGATCCTTGCCCATTCACTGAATTGCTCCTTGATCTCCTCTGGTTCAAGTGGCCAGCTGTCACCGCAAACTTGTGAGACCACCTGATGATTGTTTTGCAGACACCAATCCTTCGTTCGATTTTGATATGCCTTACGGTACAGCATGAAAGAATTCATTGGCCGCTTTACTTTGCCAGGTATCTTCCCTTCTTCAACCTCCTTTCGTCTATCCTCGGCAGACCGATTAACATATGTTTCAATATCCACAACCGGTACGTGTGTCCAACCCTTCGTCAACTCGCTCAGCGGTTTATCAAGCTTCGCAACTTTCTTCTCTGCTTTGACCTTGTCCTTTTTGGTTTTTTTGGGCCTCGATGGTTTTTCAATCCGAGATCGTCCTTCTGGCATCGGCCTAAGAGGTTGATGGCCCCTTTGGATTTGTAACCCGCTCCGCGTTCTAAGCATCTCCGAAGCTGATAGAGGCGAGTTGGCGGGTGTACTGTAATTATCATTGTACGGAGATCCATGTTGGTCTTGATGATATCCATCCTGTGCATTGTCAGTAGAACATTCGCGTTTTCTCTAAGAAACTGGCTTACATAAGAAAGGCCTAAACCAGAATCATGGTGCTGGTGCTGGTACTGGAACCTGCTCTGCAAGCTTTGATAGGCATAAATATCTTCATGTGTGGTCGCCGGCGAGCCATATTGCGACTGTAGGTGGATTCCCTCGTCTACTTGATCTTGGGGGTACACCGTGTTTGAATTATGTTGAAGCAGGTGGTGAAGCCCATGTTGGAAGAGCTCTCCATTCTGAATTGGAGGCGGGGATGAAGACATCTCATATGTGGAAGGATTCTCGATTTTGCCGTCAATCATAGAAGAGGAGGTTTTTTTCGCTGGGGAAGGAATAGGTCAAAGGTAGGTATTTGGAGATAAGGCGAAAAGGTTTGCGCTCTGTCGGGAGCTGCAATACCTAGCTAGAGCAGTACTGTCGAGAAGGCGATATTGAAGGTGAGATTTGCACCTTTCTTGCAGAGTTGCTTGGTTGATTCGAATCGTTTCCACAAGCGTGCCTGTAAGTTCAAGATACTTAGAATGGTATGTGGTAATGAAGCCGTGATTCTTGCTGGTCTTTGCCACTGCTCGAGTTATCAGAGCGTTCTGCGATTGATTTTTCCGTATCTAGTGAGACCGGAAGATCTCCTTAGAGGCGATCACAGCTTTTGGAAATTAAACTAGGGAAGTTCTTTGGCAAGAGAGCTATTCATCTGAAGCGGTAATGATTAGGCTCTGGTCTGAGAGATGAATCAAGTGGGAATGATGTGTCTTTTGTCTCAGACCGCACTAATATCAGAGGGTTTGGGACGAACCTATTGCCAGCAGCCGTCTTGCAGTAACGCACCTTCTGCCTAACAGACAACAGCTCTGGAACCACAGCCAGCTAGTGGCAGGAAAACAGCGCTGCGAGGTTCCAGTGTCCGTGGAGCAATCTGTCAGGGTTCACTGTCACCCAAGTCTAGAAGATGCAACTCCTTTTTCTTTATCGATGAGTTTTGATGTTGAAGCAAAGCAAAAATGAGTCTACAGAGAGGCCAGGGCAAAGGGAATCTTTGTTGCGGAAGTGAAAGTCTCGAAAGAAAGGAAAGCGTGTTTCCTTTATGTACGTCGCCATTCAGTTTCCCTAAAGCACGAAAGACGAAAGAGGCGTTTTTGACGAGCGGGAGTTGGGGGAAGGGGATTCTGCTTTCGGAAGAGTGTACCGTTTCCGCTGCGCGTAAAGTTCTAGAAAAATGCTCTCATGATCAGGACTTTCAAGTGCGAGGCTTCAAATCTGGGGAGTCATTTTACTACGACAAGTGAATAAATCCACTTGCTATGTACAAGATTTGCAGTTTTGCTACCGGGCCCCAAACACACACATCCTTTCCTCACAGAAGCCTTGATATGCTGCATTTTCCATGAAACCCCAGTACCAGAATTCTACGGTTCTAATATGGGCGCAGGAAATGGGTTCCCGCCGAGAGAGCAGATGAATACAAACAGCGACGTCTCACCCAATCAAATCCTCCTCTTCGGGAACGGAGGGATTTCTCCATCCTCCGCCAGTTCACGCACAGAGTAACGGTGTGTATGAGTTCACAGCTTACGGAAGATGGGTTTTGACTGGCAGGTATGCCAATCACCAACGACGTTGGGCGAACTACTGGACGGAGGAATCGGTCTGGGGTTACACAAGATCTCATCTGAAAGAATGTGGCTTTTCCCTTTTCCGAATTGGGGTTGGCAAGCGGCTTGGAGAGCATCCCGATCTTTAGGCTTTCGGGTGTTATTTGCTATTGGATAAGGCAGCTGAAAATGATTGCCCAGATCACAATAGCGGGAACGAGGATACGAGTAGGTATGAAGACGGTTTGGAGGTGTGGGATGCCATGTGTGCCATATAGTAGACATGCGAAGCGCATTAGGAGTGCAGAGGAGAGGGTCCTAGATAAAATGCGAACGCGGGTAGATGCAGGAGTGGCTGAGACTGTTTGCAGGGTGAGCATTTGCTTGGGTTTGGTGGGAATAGGGTGTTATTTGTGAGTGATGCCTTTCTTCATCTATCCTAACTTTCTATTCTTTCGCTCTTTTTTGTCTCGCTTAGAGAAGGGCGAAGGTGGTTTGCTTGGTTGATTGGTTGCGCTAGTTCCCTCTTTGGCGAAATGGAGCCCAGGAATATCCAGAGAGATAGGTGCTGGCGTCACAGTTTTGGTGGGAGGGGTGTAAAGGATATGGTAAATTAGCACGGCAGGTACACACCGCCAATCCCAGCTTTTCATTCAATACAGGTACCGGGCCAGTATTGGCTTACCATGCATAAACTCAATCCACCGCATGTAAATGTAAATAGAGCGGATCCGATCCGGCCTTCGGGGTCGAAACCTGTCCCGAATCCGACACCGTAAAAGATCTCCAAGACCCCACAGCCCTCCTCTCTTGTTACGAAGGGGCTTGCTCTCCTAACTCCTAATAGCAATGGTCTGTGGGGTTTGGGAGCCATTCTTCCCGTCGTAGGACACCCGATGACTGGCCTGAAGTCATGGCAGAGAGCCACCTCCACTAGTGAGTCTAATAGAGGCCAATACAATGGAGGGATACCGTCGCCCAGAAAGCCACCTCCACAGGAAGTTTTCTACCAATGCCACGAAGGGATGTTGGACTTGTTTTAGCTCCTCTGCTGCATTGGCGTTGGAGGCGTTCTTCCCGTCATGATAAGCCCAGTCAATGACCTGAGAACGATAGCAAGGAGCCACCTCCACAATATTTAGAAAAGAATCCTCTGGCGATTGGTCATGGAATGTGGGAGCTAATGCACGCATGCCATCGCTCCATCAAAGAGCAAAGAATGACCGTAGAACAAGCTGAAGCTTCTAGATCTTCGCTTAGAGGCACCCTTCTTTGTCCTGAATGAAGAAAACTAGCTAATCTATAAATGCCATTCTTGGAGCCGGATGGCGAGAGAGCAGAGAGTGCACGTGTGATGGGCTTTGGGCGTGCGGCTGGCGGTTTTCATTAGCTAGCTACGGCTAACTCGAGGGCTTGGGAAGAGACACGTAACACAAGTCCTTTGTCAAAAGGGTTAGGGGAGAGGCCCGATTCCGAAGTTGCGAGTCACTTCGTCGTCGATTGGAAGGGGAAATGTTCTAGATTTGCGCTATCAAATGTATAGAATAGTATCCACATTGAAGGCGAAAATCCCCTTATTGTATAGTGCATTTGGAAAGTCCCCCCTTCACTTTTTATAGACTCGAGTATTTCTTTGGTTGAAAGATTTTCGTCTATTGAGCATGACTTTTAGTACATTTATCTCATCTCTTTAAAAAAAAAAGACCATCGTTCCTAGGCCAGCATAGCCTTCTAATAACAGTCCATCCCATAAACCATGAAGATCTCTAGACAATGCGATGCTTCTACAAAACCATAACACCTGCAACGCCTCTGAAGCCAAGTAGAATTGTAGAGACAAAAGCCATGGATGTTGTTTCATGGGGAAAATCAAAAAAGAAAATGTGGATAAGGCAGATCAATCAGATACGGCACCCGGATTCGAGATCCATGCGTGCGATAAAGGACCGAGGGAGTTGCACTAATCCAAAGTAGGTCTCCATAAATAGGCTCCTTTACAGTAAGATCATAATCTTCATGGACCGACAGTCTGGCCATTTGATCTGACCACTTCCGGCTCTGAATGCTTGACTGGAGGAGTAAGGTTTTGAAGTTGGGGACTAGGTGATAGCGACATGATCGGTGGAAGTATTGAAGGGGTCGCCGAACCAAAGCTGCCATTCGATGTAGATGGTCTTGGCGGAGAGTGTTTTGTAGGTGAGAGACCAGTCACGGCCGAAGGCAACGCAGAGTCCCCGGTTTGTACTATTCCAAATGAGTCTGCCTGAGGTGGCGACGACTTGGGGTAGAGATGAGGGGTGGGGTGCAGGGTAGGGCTGCTCGAACCATTGAAGCTTGCCATTGGATCTCCCTTCGTAATTGGGGTTAAGACTGGAGCTGCGGTTAGGGGCGAAGAGAAATTGGTCAACGCATGTCGATGTTGACTCTCGCTTGAACTGGGGCGTGGCGGAGGGGGAGTCTCAGCGGAGAGGCTATAGCCATTGCTGCTGGGGAATGAAGATCCTTGGGTAGGAGTATACATGACTTTGTTGCTTTGGCTCGCTCGCTCGCTAGAGATGTTGTTGCGAGATTGAGATGCATTCCCATTTACAAAAGTATAAACAGGAGGCTGGCCTGGGGGAGGAAGGCTTGTGGGACTATGAGGATGTGGCGATGAAAACACATGGAAGCTGGGTGGCCGTGAAACTCCTCCGAATGGCGACATGGCTGGACTTCCATTGTTTTGGTGTAACGTATGGGACCCACTGGCCCCAGTATTTGGGGTAGATCCAGAAACCACAGACTTCATCTGATCAAACCGCTGGGGAGAGGATTGCGGGCCACTGGCGGAAGGTGGATGCATCTGGGGGAAAGAGTAAGATTGCAAGGGGTTATGAGTATTTTGGGTGGAGGAGGCTGGTCCGTTTTGCCATAAGCTCATTTTTGATTTATAACTGGATTGCGGAAAGGACGAGATTTGCGAAGTTGGAGAGATTTTCGAAAACCTTTTGGGTGAAGAGAGGTGTGATGCTGGAGTACCATTTGTCTTTGCCACATTCGCTTGGGGGTTGTTTTGTGTTGTAGTAGCCGTCGAAGAGGCAGATCCAGGTCGATTAAATTTGATCTTGATAGTCGGATGGGCCCTGGCTCGTTCTGCTTCTTTTGCGCGGTCCTCGCAGGTCTTACAAACGAAATGGAAGTCTGCTCGTTCAGCCTGTGCTTGGCTTACTCCAACACATTTGCTATGCTGCCATACATTGCATTTATCACAAGCAATGCTATGCGTGCCGTCGTCGATCTGGCCGTAAGCTCCACAAATGCAATCAAAGATCCAATCCTCTTCCTCTTTCGTAAGCTCTTCGAGTGCTTGTTTCTTGCGCTCGATCTCAGCTTTTAGATGTCGCTCAGAAAGCCGTGCCTGCCCCGTCTCCAATTTCTTGCTGTCTTCAGACAGATTAGATAGCTCATCCTCATGCAGAATACGACGGGCTTCTCTTTCCTTGAGGCGTTGCTCCCGCGTCTGCATCCTTGATTCCCGTTCTTTCTCCAGTCTCTTCCACTTCTCCTGTTCTTTTTTAGCCATGGCAAGCTCAGCCTGCTTCTTCCGCTCGGCTTCGCGAGCCTCTTCTTCTTGCTTTTGATGTTCCAGTTTATCTGCTATACGACTGGAGCGCTTGGCATGGGCTAGCTTTTCCAGGTTCAGCAATTCCCGCTCCTTTTGTGTCTGCTTGCGCTTTCGTGCTTCTTCCTGTTTTTCCAGCAGTGGCAGAACATCATCCATGATGCGAGATCGTAACATCTTCTCGTTAGGGTCTCGGGATTTCTGGATCGAAGCAAGGAAGGCAGTAAACTCATCCAAGGTGATAGCAACGCACTCCCAGGTCATGCCGCCAAAACCATCGTACTCCTTTTTGTCGTCCTGGGGTTCGACCGGGTCTTCCTGCTCATGATGTTCAGCCTCGCTCTCAACAGCCTCGGAGATTTTTCTACGCTTGCTCGCTCGGCGGCTAGCCTTTGCCTTCTTCGAATTCTTCTTGGGTTTAGGGGCTGGCGGTGGTGGAGGTGGTGGATCCGTTCGCCGATATAAGCGATTGTCGTCCAGTACAAAGTAGGTGCGGTCTTCTGAATCCCAGCCGAAAGGTTCGATTCTCTGTTCACGCCCCGTCAGCGCGGTTTCCCTACACTCAACGCTGTACATACCCAGAATGTTTGTTCCGTATCCTTTTGTTCCTCCATCTTCTCTCGAATACGATCTGGGTTTCCCATAGCCCATTGTGTAAGTTGTTGCAAGACTCGGATCTATAATCAAACGTGTCAGTTGCAGTCATCGTTACATCCTGCTCTAGTGGCATACCTTTGTGAAGACATCGAAAGTGTTAAACTGAATTGGGTCCTCGTCGGTCCCAAAGGGATTCCGATGAGGCGCCTTGGCAACATATTGTCTTCGCGTATATTCATCGAATATATCGGGGCTTCCAAAGTATTAGTACTAGAATGATGACTGAAGGGGTAACTTACGTGAGGCCTCTATGCGAGGAGACAAATTTCAGGAGAGCGAGACCTATCTCAGGCAGAACTATGGACTGAGTCTTCAGACATTCCATTTCCAGTTCCTGTAGCGTAGATTAGTACGGAGAGAACTTGTAGGTAGTCGTTTATAGGAAGGCGACGGAGAATGCGAACCTCGATATCCATATTCTCATCGATTTTCACGGCTCGCCCAAAGATGAAAATCCATTGCGCTAGGTTGGCAAACTCCCACATGTTGCGGATGAGCTGCAGAGTAGTTGGAGGCTCCTTGACGGTGTCTTGTCGGTCCTCCTCCATCTCCTGCCGTCCTCTCTTCCTTGAAGATACCATGGCTAAAGTAGCCTCGAAGCGTGGAGGAATGTCGTGAAGGCGCAGTATCGCAGGATATAGGCGGGTCGGGTTGTTGTAGGGGTATCTGGAGCAAAACACAATTGCGACAAAGCGTGCTATTGCTCACAGTCACGTCGGGAGTAGAAGTTCTAGGTGATGGTGGTGTATTGCCCTTGGGTCACAATTCTACTACGGGTGCGCGTTGAGGTCGCGATTTGCCGGGTGAGGTGAAACGGGCACGTGACTACGAGCGCCATTTTTATCCATTTATCAAATTTTGTTTCTTTCTTTTATGCTCTAGTGTATATATAAATGCATAGAGGTAAAGCCACCCGCCCAGCCCAGCTGTGACCAACAATCCAGAAACCCACCCAAATGCACATTTGAAAGAGTTCCGCCTTCCTACAAAGTACTTGGTATACCACACACGCTGATCTGAAGTGATGTGATGTGATGGCCAAAGATCCCCCACTGCATCCGGGCCATGACTAAGCAACTCGTGGGGGTCGAATGGAGTCGACTAGTTTGCTGATGTATGACACGTGACTTCGAAAGCCTACTTACTGTACGGCATACCGTACCTTCCGTACATCAAGAAATACGTAGGCCGAATCGGTCACGTTACCTCCGACCGGAATCTTTTGGCACCGACTCCAGTTTCACCCTTCCATCCGCTCGACCCTAGCCTAGCCTAGTCCTGATACATACCGGTACCACAAGAAAACAAATGGATAAGAGGAGCATGGTTATCAACTAGGACAATGTTTACGTAGCCTTCTTTTGCTGTTTAAATGTCCCTCCAACTCTGTTTTCCAACTTGAAATTCCCCGTCCAATTGCTATCAGAATACTAGTTGCTGCGCTCCAGTGCCCCGACAGAAGAGATTAACTTGTCTACGCTCCGTGCACAGCCTTGTCTAGAAATAGAAGCAGATATATACATACCTCGCACCTACCTACATTACTACCTCCCCCCCCCCCGGACATTGCAGCCCCTGGCCTGAACGCTCGTTGGGTGGGGCGTAACCCAATTCAGCTCTGGCTATTATCCATTGTGTTGCTCGTCTCGTCTTCTCGTGTCAAGTCCAAGTCGTTGCAGAATCAGAGAAAATAAAATCCACCATTCTACGCCCTACACCCTACGTCCTGCCTCCTGCATCTTCTGCGCTCACTCTCGTTCTCAACGGCCTTCGTCACCAGGAGAGCAGGGAGGACTCTCATCAGCTCAAACCACCTTTGCGCCCATGAACATGATAATAACGACTTGACCAACGCTAATGACCTCGACCCTCGCTCTCTTCCATGCGACAGATTACACTCCCACCACTCTCTACACGCGATACTTTTAACACCATTGCTTTTCATCTTTACGATAATACGTAGGCCTTCGGGTCGGTGGTATCGCCCACGATGCCTCCCACGAATTCGCAGGGTTCCGGGAATCCTTCTACTCCTCCTCAATCGATACCTTTACGGGACCTCTCGCGGCCACCAGATTCGGCCGACATTGTGGATGGAGCACGGCAACATACTCGGGGGAGAAGTTTGTTAAGCGGGGGAGCGAGACCCACCAGCGGGTACGGCGACGGCCCTCGATATCAAAGACTGGGAGATACTTCACCAAGCCCAACCCATAGGAACAACCTACGTCCCACAGTTGCGCCGTCGTTGACAACACAGGGAGGAAGAAGTTTACGTGGTGACATTGAGACCCCAATATCACCAGTGGGTAATCCTGCCGACTTTCAAGCGGCTATGGGGTTTGCTGGTCTTCTGGTTCCTGATATCAGTGTATCACACGCTCCACGAAGTCATTCTCGCTCCTATGGCTCCGCCGATTTTGAAGGGATGGGACCCTATGGTGGGGGTGCTTACGGGGACTCGACCGATGAACATCAACACTCTTATTTCCCTTCTAATTCGGACGAGATTCCTTTGACTGATCCGGATGCATTGCAACCAGTAAGTGGTGCACCCTCGACACCTGGCCAAAGGCACGATAGATCACGATCAGGATCCAGTCTGCATACTGTCAATTTTGATTCCCCAGGGACGGGACAGAGAGTATCGAGGCTGGGTGATGATCTTCATGATGTAGAAGCTGGGCTATCACCTGGCAGTGGCCGTTCGAGAGCTCAGAGCTATGGAGCATCCTTGGCCCCTGACGGCCGAAATAGGTCAAGGTCCCCCTCCAATGCATCGGGTGCCTTCTCCAGAGCTGGGTCGATAGTGAGAGCTATGTCCCAACGTGTTGTCAATTTGAGTGGAGAGGCAGAGCTCATTGAAGCAAGCGCTCGCCGAGAAGCCGCAAGACAACCGAATTTCAGCATATCGTCGGGTACTATAGGAAGTCTAAGTGATGAAGACGAAGTTCGATTTCAACCCAAACATAAAGTGGATCCATTGGCAACTCCCCCATTGCGGCAACTTCCTACAGCGCCGATCGAAAAGGCAATGCGCTTCTTCGGTGGACAACAAGGGCAAGCAGTTGAAGAAGAGGAAGAAAAACCACCAAACCCCTTGCGAGGCAAATCGTTGGGCTTTTTCTCGGCAGAAAGCAGAATCAGAAACAAGCTGTGTGATATTCTCGTGTATCCATTGACAGAACCTCTGATCTTGATTCTCATCATCGTCCAAACCATTATACTTGCAGTTGATGCGTCGAAAAGCGTTTATACACATCCTCGTCCGTTGCGGTGGGGCGAGTCTACTTTTGATTACGCGCTACTTGGTCTCTTCGTAGTCTTTACCCTTGAGCTTATGGCAAGGATCATCGTATCTGGCTTCATTTTCAATGCCCCCGAGTACAGTTCAGTGAAGAGGGAGAAAGGCCTTAAGGGGATAGTTCTGGATAAATATCATGCTGTTTTTAAACCTCAGCGGAGCTCATCTCTGAGGGCACCACGAAACCCTTTCGACGGCACGCAAACGGTTGTCCGTTCGTTCACGGCTATTCAGACCGAGGGAATACGAACGGTCGAGCAAGCACAGCGACTACAGCTTGCCAGGCGCGCTTTCATGCGACATTCATTCAACAGGCTTGATTTTGTAGCCGTCGTAGCTTTCTGGATAGCCTTTGTGCTGAGCATCGTTGGAGTAGAGGATATTTTCCATCTCTTCGTGTTTCGGATGCTAAGCTGCCTACGAATTCTTCGTCTCCTAGCCCTGACTCACGGTACAGCAGTAAGTCTGGGATTCCAATTCTAAGTCTTTAGCATTCTAACAAATCATTCCAGATTATTCTTCGAAGCTTAAAAAAGGCAGCACCTTTACTTGTCAATGTATCTTTTCTTATTGGCTTTTTCTGGCTTCTGTTTGCTATTATCGGGGTACAGAGCTTCAAGTCAAGTTTCGATCGCCAATGTGTCTGGGTCGACCCAACTGATCCCTTTAATACAACCGATGGTGGCAGCGCTTATATTAATGTCTATCAATTCTGTGGCGGTCAATTCAACAATGAAACCGGTGCACATGATCCTTATAAAATCGGACCTCTTAACAATCTCACAGACGGGGCTATTTCTGCCAAAGGCTATTTATGCCCTCGAGGCTCCTACTGCCTCCAGCTGACACCGGATCAACTTCCTTACAACGGAACTGTTAGCTTCGACAATATCTTTCAGTCGCTAGAACTCGTCTTTGTTGTCATGACTGCCAACACTTTTACAGATCTCATGTATTACACAACAGACTCGGATTATTTGGCAGCAGCTCTTTTCTTTGCTGGCGGGATAATCATAATGATGTTGTGGCTTCTCAATTTATTAATAGCAGTTATCACCTCGTCCTTTCAGGTTATTCGTGAAGAGGGCAGAGCCAGTGCATTCGCCGCACAAGTAAAGGATATGTTGAAGGCTGATGAGGGCGCTATGAAGAGACGGGTTAGCACCATAAAAATTTGGTACGACAAGAGCCATTGGTTTTGGGTCATTGTGATTGCCTACGACATTCTCTGTCAAGCGTTCCGCAGTTCAAAGATGTCGCCATCTCGAGGGGTATTTATCGACACCTCCGAAACTGTGGTCACCCTTCTTCTCCTCTTTGAAATCATTATACGATTCGTAGGGGACTGGCGACAGTTTTTTCAGCACAACCAGAACTGGGCTGATCTAGGAATTGCAATCATCACCTCGGTGATCTTACTGCCGCCAATTCGAAACTCTGGTCAAGCTTACGCTTGGCTTACGATTTTTCAAATTCTGAGAATCTACCGTGTCATCATAGCGGTCCCAGTCACCAGGTCATTAATCATGTTGGTATTGGGGAATTCAAGCGGTATCGGAAACTTGATGCTCTTCGTATTTTTGATAACATTCCTAATGTCGATTTTTGCGGTACAGCTCTTTCGTGGCGAGTTGACGCCGGATGATCCATATGGAAATGTGGTCCACGTCACATTCTTCAATATCTACAACTCTTTCCTCGGCATGTATCAAATTTTGTCTAGCGAAAATTGGACTACTATGTTGTACAACATCACAGCATTTGATACAGCCCGAAACACGGCATGGATTGGTGCCATATTCTTCATCGGGTGGTTCATTTTAGCAAATTTCATCTTGGTGAATATGTTCATAGCTGTCATTCAGGAGAACTTCGATGTTTCCGAGGATGAAAAACGCATGCACCAAGTCAAATCTTTTTTGAATAGAAAAGACGTCGCTGCCCAATCCAGTAATCTCTCCCTATCTGCGATTTTCCGTTTTGGTCGATCCAAGGGGATCAAAGATCCTTTGGATTACGGACCAGCTACTATGGAAATGCTCCTAAAAGATGCAGTTGTCAAAGATTTCCTGGACGAGGAAACGAACGAGGAAGAGGCGCAGGAGCCAATGGTCAAATCACCTCCTACGCTACCTGTGGAAACGCCTCCCGTGAAGCCGGGGTATCTATCTGGATTGTGGGGGAAGTTTCAAGCCCGCGTTTGGAACCGAGAGCCTAACCCTTTTTATTCCAATATTCATTTTTCTGCAGGAGTTGATGAAGCCGGTGATGCAAGAACTATGGCGAAGGAAGCAGTTTCATCAGCCTCGCACCGGAAACGAGCCCAGCGTGAATATCTAGCCCGGCACCCAAACTACAACACGGCTCTATTTTTATTTAAGCCTAACAACCCAATTCGCAAGTTCTGCCAGAAGGTTGTCGGTCCCGGTCGTGGTAGTGAACGAATTGAGGGCGTAGAACCTATCAGAGCTGTTTGGTATATATTTTCGGCCATTATCTATCTTGCAATCGTAGCCATGGTGTTGCTTGCATGTGTGACGACGCCACTGTATCAAAAAGAGTACTTCGATAAGCACACATTCAATGTGAAGAACTGGTTTGTTTGGGCTGACTTGTCTTTCGCCATCGTCTTCACAGTTGAAGCCATCATTAAAGTCATTGCTGATGGCTTTTTCTGGACTCCTAATGCATACTTCAGGAGCACTTGGGGTGCTATCGATGGGGTAGTGCTAGTCACATTTTGGATCAATGTCGCTACTTCGCTCTTGAACGACGGCGCAGTATCAAGAGCAGTTGGAGCTTTCAAAGCGCTAAGGGCCTTACGATTACTCAATGTCAGCGACAGTGCTAGGAACACGTTCCACTCCTTAATTATTGTTGGGGGCTTCAAAGTTCTCTCTGTAAGAGCCATTTACCTTGATGCAAATTCCAATTACTAATTTATGGCCAGGCTGCATTTGTCTCACTATCTTTGATGATTCCCTTCGCAATATACGGCGTGAACCTCTTCAATGGCCAGCTACTTGAGTGCAATGATAATAGTGGGGCCATAAGTAACTTGACAGACTGCATAGGAGAATGGAACAGCACCCCGTTTAGCAACAACTGGCCCCTCGTGGCCCCTCGAGTTGTTTCAAATCCTTACTACAACTTTGACAGCTTCGGCAGCGCCCTCTTCATTCTCTTTCAGATCGTTTCTCAAGAAGGCTGGACAGACGTCATGTGGAGCGCAGAATCGATTGCAGGCCGCGGACTTCAACCGGAATACTACGCTTCACAGGGAAATGCAATATTTTTCGTCATCTTCAATTTGCTCGCTACGGTCTTCGTCTTGACCTTGTTCATTTCGGTATTTATGCGCAACTATACCGAACAAACCGGCGTGGCCTTCTTGACAGCTGACCAAAGATCTTGGCTCGAATTGAGAAAGCTGTTGAAACAAGTCTCTCCTTCTAAAAGGCCCTCCACTACAGGTGGCAGTAAGCTGAAAGATTGGTGCTACAAGAGAGCAGTGAGGAAGCATGGCAGGTGGCAAGAAGCAGTCACAGTTGTCCTTGTCTTGCATCTTATCTTATTATTGGTCGAGTACTACCCTGAACCTGATTGGTGGGATAAAACTCGAACTTTTGTATTCTTGGCTTTTAACCTCTTCTATCTAGCCAACATATTCGTGAGAATAGTTGGACTTAGCTGGGCTCGCTTCAGACGAAGCTCTTGGGATCTGTACTCTGTTTTTTCGGTCGTTGGGTCACTTGCATCAGTGATCTTGCTCGTGACCAACTTCAACTCCCAGACCTATATTCAGCTGCATAAATTGTTCCTGGTCTCTATCGTTCTTCTCCTCATTCCTCGCAACGACGCTCTAGACCAGCTTTTCAAGACTGCTGCTGCTAGTTTGACGACCATCGGAAACCTTTTAGCGACGTGGTTTGTTCTTTTTCTGGTCTTCGCTATAGCATTGACTCAGACCTTTGGACTTACACGTTTTGGTAGCAATGAGACCAACAACTTGAACTTACGGACGGTCCCCAAGGCGCTGATCATGCTCTTTCGCATGTCATGCGGAGAAGGCTGGAACCAAATTATGGAAGACTACGCGACAATCCTGCCGCCGTTATGTGTTGATACCGATAACTTTTTTGACAGCGATTGCGGAAGCATGCAATGGGCCAGGGCATTGTTCATCTCTTGGAACATTGTAAGTATGTACATTTTCACGAGTTTGTTCGTTTCTCTCATCTATGAGAGCTTCAGTTACGTGTATCAACATTCCAGCGGGCTCGGAAAGGTCAGTCGTGAAGAACTACGCCGCTTCAAACAAGCATGGGCTACCTTAGATCCCGAAGGAAAAGGATTTATCTCCAAAGAACAATTTCCTAGACTTCTCGGGGAACTATCAGGGATCTTCGAAATGCGCATTTACAAACCTGATGATTCCGTCAGAAGAATTTTGGAGGATATTAATTCACAAGGTCCAGCTCGAATCACTTCCATGACCTCAGTAAACGCATCAACGGGTGTAAACTTGAAGGCTCTAAACAGAAGACTTGCTCAGATCAATCCTGAAGAGGTCCGTCTCGCAAGAGCCCGGTATAATATGTTCTTCGAAGAGGTTATGGTCTCTGCAGATGCTGACCAGGGCATATCCTTCACCTCTGTGTTAATGATATTAGCGCATTACAATGTTATCAGCGATAACAAGAGTCTCAAGTATGTCCCTCCCATTGCTTATTTTATTTATTTATTAACGGAACTTAGGCTCGAGGAATTCCTGCGACGTCGTGCACGTCTTCAGAGAGTTGAAGAAGAGGTTCGCAGGCGAATTGTTCTTGGATTTTTTGACACAATGTAAGGAACAGAAGGAGGATTTTATTATGAGCATCGCTGACCCATTTTCCAGGTACTGGTCTAGAAGATTCAGGAAACATATGGAGAGAAAGAGATCTGGTCGTATGACTGATATACCACAACTTGGGCCCGAGGTCTATGTTGACGATGCAGAGGATACTGCCAGGAAAGCAAATGCAGTTGTCTCTCCATCACTCTCGCCTATGGACAGTATGAGCGATACTCGGTCATCTTTTATTGCGCATGGCTTAAATGGAGCTCCTAGCACCAGAAGAAGGGCTGGCACCTTGTCTGCAACCTTATCGTCTCCTACTGGAGATGGTCCTCTTTCGCCCCTCTCACCTCGCGGCCCGGGCCCCTCGCCCCAGCTGTCTCCGCATAGACCAACTAATTCAGCATTCAGCTTCGAAGGAAGTGAACTTTCTGGAGGAGGCGGCTCCGGGCATAGCAGTAGGCGGGGTAGCAATGTTAGCGCGGAGAATGTCCTCGAGGTTCTGGATAATTCGGCTTGGGGCGAAAGTATTCGCCGGAGCTTTACAACAAGACGGCCAGAACGTGGAAGCTGACGAGCGAAGCTTCACCATTGTTTGATAGTTTGAGCACAGGCCACAATGGCAATATTTTTTGGGGAGTATTGGAGTGCGGGGTGTTGACTTTTGACGTAGCTGACGTACAAGTCGCATAATTGGTTTGGTGGCGCAGGCCAGGCGTTTTATCGGCAGTGCATAAAGTGGTTTTGTTTCATTCGCACGAGGAGATGTATATAAGTAGGGGTTAAATTATGGGAAAGAGAGTCCAGGAGACATGCTGTATGACGGTACACCAACGAGCTTGTATACAATGGGTGGATAATAGAGGGATGGGAGGTTTTTTTTAGCGATGCATAATAACTGGACGGATGGATGGTTAATGATGATGGGAAAGGATTCCATGGGCGGATCGGTACTCCATCTTTGTTGTGCATAGCCATGGAGTTTGGAGAAAAGATATGGATGTAGGTACTTTGGGAATGGGAGTAAGAGTGTAAACTTTGTGCTAGAAATTCACAACACTGTCTACTGTATCAGGCCACTCGTTCAAAAATGTGGCAAGAGGGCAATACTCATCAGACACAGAGCGTAAGCTTGCGCCATGTGTCTAAAGGCCAGGGAGGCACTTCCTAACGAAAGTAGCACGCCTACTTGCACATCGAGGAAACATATTGAGTGCCTGGAGGATCATCGGTAATTTTTGTTTCATGCTGCCTTGCGCATAAACTCGATCGACTTGATTATTGGTTCCAATTGCGATGCCGCGATGGAATGCATTATTTCGACGAGAAGACGAAGCTCTTCCACGTTACCCATGAGGTCAATTCCTTCTCACTCATAGAGCCGGAGAGATATTGCAAATCTGCAACATCGCCCTCTGTTCATCAAGTGCTTGGTTGTATCGTCTCCGCCATCACCGAGGCTCGGCCGGATACGTTCAGCCCCTGGATGAAACTTGTCGCAGGCACGGTGTGCACTGTCTAGACTTGGGGAATTTGAAAGTGGTATGATGGCTGAAGGGCGTTTGATGTGCGCAGAGGGGTGGATCAGTTGAGTACGGAGGTGTTTAATAGATAAACTTTGGACGAAAGTACCGATTGTGTACCCTTCGCTTCAATCCCCTTTGGATTGTGTTGTTGCAGACGTACGTTGTGTGGCGTTATGAAAGTGATTGCGTACCGTCTTAGCCTCCTTGCTTCCTGCTGATTTGTCAAGTGTCGAGCACCTTGGTATGAGGGCGTCTTGGGAGAGGGCCGAGCAAGTGTGTGAGATGAGATAGATGGTGATCGAGGGATTGATCACCCTCGGCTAAGCACGGTGCACTTATTGGCAGTAAAATGTCCGCAAAGGATAAGGTTGCGAAACGAAGGCCAATACGGAGGTCACCAAGAGCTCACAGTATCGAGAGAGAGGCCTTTCTTTTCCGCATCAAATTCGAGCATTTGGAGCGGTCCTTGTATGTTCGTCGGGGGGAAATCGTCGTGGTCGTTGATTCAAGGGCGGCCGCCCAATGGGTCTGATATGTCGAAGCGGAGCCAGGGGGGCGTCATCGAAGAATCCCCCTCGGATTTTCCTAACAGGACCTTCCCTACCTTGATATGATTTACATGTCTGTGATCACGGCCCTTGGACATCGCCCATGCTTTTGTAACACGCTCTGCTTGGAATAGAAGCCACCGAAGCAGCAAGGCAAGGAACATCGCATAAACCCCCTCACGGGTCTATCCATATTGATCAATTCCTCAAGAGAGACGCTCCCTGTCCTTTCGTGCCTCTTCCCTAGTCCTCCTATTTTCATGTCATAGCGTGGGTCTCGAAGAATACTTGCCACTTAAGTACTGGCCCAGGTGCATCATCGAGCTTCGTGTTCCGTCTCTTTCGAATTCACGTCTCCATCATTCCCATCTAGTTCACACAGTTGCATTATCAAAGTCTCACAGACTCGTCGCTCGTTCACCTGCTTCTACGTGCCGTCCATTCATCCACCTAATTTGATAAGGCTGTGCCTTCGAGACTCTTTGCTTGCTTGATATACCACCTTGATCAGATCTACCAACATTAATTACTTTTCGATTGATCCTTGATCTCTTCCGACTACTTCAGCCCTCGGCTTCCGTCCAACTGCAAGCATACCTGTTTTTTGTCGACTCATCCCACGTTAGATCATCAATATGCGCACCACACGCTTTCACTCACTGTCCTTCTCCAGCATGCGGTCTTCCTTCCGCCGCTCGAGATCAAGTTCAAACGGCTCTATGCTGTCGGATAAATGCGACTCATACGTTTCCAATTTCTCATCTGCCTCTCCCATCAACACCCTCAACACCATCATGCATCGTCGACCATCGATGGTAGATATGGAGGAGGAAAGAAAGAACTTCGGGTCTGGATTAGAGATCATGGAACCGAGGCCGTTGGTATACTGGGGTGGGCTGGAGGAGAGGATGGGATCGTTGTAGAATTCTCCGATTCTCATGATGGGTTCAGGCGCCGGTGACAAGCACCTGGGGTCTAGTCAACTTCTTTTACGGCTATGGTTTGGGTTATGTTTATGATGGATGGATAAGGCTGGGAGCATTGGGATTGGGGGAGATTATTTATGATTGTTTGATGACTGGATGCCGATAGGCTAGATATATGGGAAACACTTGGGGTGTTATGTGGCGATATCACAATACGTGGTTTTATTAAGGAGAGCCCTATCCTTTCGAACGGGGAAGGAAAGATTGGTGGATGCTATTACATTTGCTGCATCACATACAACTTTGAGTTGTAGCGACTAGACTTAAAAGAAGATACAACATGGTTTATACTGATAGGAATTGTTAGTGCGTTACTGTTTCCCGAAGAAGGCCAGTGTAAGTACAACCTTGGGCGAATTAGCTACAATCCCCGCCCTCTACTCATGTCTCATATTTCAAATGTTTTTTTGGGGTTCAATCATTCCAGCAATTCATAGATCATCGGAAACATGCACAAGATCCTTGCTTCAAGGTTAGGGGAGACCCCATCAACTCCTGTCGACTTCCATGTCGATGATTCTTGTCACGCTTGCCAGGTCACTTACATAACGAGACCACAGTAATTATTTAGGAAGCCTTTTGAATCCTTTGTATAATAAAAAATCGCTAGCTTTTATTTTAGCCCGTTAGCTTCTCATAATTACATATTTGCGTCAAGCGGAAGATCTTTCTTCACTCACTGTATAGATATAAATATAGTGGTTGTTGTGACAAAAGGGTGGGGTTTTGCCGTTAAGTAGGGAAAATTTTTATAGATTAACTAGTGACATACATACAACAAGATGAAAATTATTGAGCTCAGAATCTCTCCAACAGATCTCTTCGAGACGTTCTTTCTACTTCTACAAAGAATAAATACGTCCAATTAATTGTCCTATTTCAAAAAGATATGATGCCTTCACCGGGCTCCGAGGTTCGGCCCTCCACATCAGAACATGTTGAGCATAGCCTTCCATCGCCTCTGCAAGAGTCTACTATAGTCGAGGAGTCTATCATGACGAAGTCTCAAGCATTCAATCTATACACAACTCACTTCCTTTCTACATGGAATGTTAGATCATATGAATTTGCGGCGGTGAGTCTATGCACGTGACAAGTGGGATTTTCATCCTGAAGCTCATCAATCACAGATTATCTTCACTGCTGCAGCTTATCCGGATACACTGGTTGCTGCATCTATCCGGTAGGCTTCTTCCTATCCCAGCCAGGGCGGTAATATTCTCAAGTTTGACAGATTACCTGAGGTTAACTTTCTTCAGTGGCATTGTTAGGACATTAGCATCAATATGCTTCTCCTCCATAGTCGGAAGATGGGTCGACCACGGCCAAGATCGCTTGAAGACTCTCTTAGAGACAATCTCTATCAATAGGATCTCAGTAATATGTGCCTCGGTTTTCTGGTTCTGGATCGTTTCCTCAAGCGAAACCCCTAATCAGAAAGCATTAAGTCAGCCAACTTTTGCAAATTCACCACCCAGCCCCATCATCAAGGGCACATTTTTTACCCTAATCCTTGCTCTGGGTATTCTTGAAACTCTCAGCGCATCTGGAAACATGATGTCCATGGAAAGAGACTGGATTCTTGTCGCCTGCTCCCCTGACAATTCTCCTTACGACCTGACACATCTTAATTCCGTAATGCGGAGAATAGATCTCATTTGCAAGCTTCTTTCTCCAATCTTAATTTCTGTCGTTGTTTCTTTACTAGGAATCAAAATTGGGGTACTGGCTGTAGGAGGAATGAGTGCGTGCAGTTGGGGGTTTGAACTATTCTGTGCACGCCATGTGTGGAATAGAAATCCAAGACTCAAAGCGCCAAAGATCACGGAGTCCTCTACTTCCTCCACCGAAACTCTTCAGGGGTCTCAATCAGGAAACACTTTTAGGAAGTTTGTGGTGGGATTGGAACATTATAGACGAGATTTCAAGAACTACTTTTCATCTAAAGTCTGGATCCCGTCTATCTCCCTCGCCTTCCTTCACATCTCCTCGCTCTCTTATGGTGCAACCTTCATCACATTTCTTCTCTCCGTGGGATTTTCGCTCGACTTGATTACGCTAGCGAGAGCAGCGGGGAGTGTGGTTGAAATAAGCAGTACGATTATCACACCTTTTGGGGTCCATTATCTAGGTAAAGCTAAGAACCATGGTCGGTTTAGAGGAGAGGGAAGTAATTATGCTCCGTTATTGGAGGAGGGTGACGGGAATGATGAGAGAGACCACGAGAAATGGAGAACTGAGACTGGTCTCGAGAGGCTTGGATTATGGGGAATTTTGTTCCAATTGCTTAATTTGGTACGTAGGCAAACTTTCATTTAAGCAGTTCTGTTCTCCTTGATATGGAATTGAAATTAATATAACTATAGATACCAGTCGTATTCACCCTCTACTCTCTTGCCCCATCCAGTCCGTCCAACCCCCTCGCACATCTTTTTAGCCTTGTAACATCCCGCCCTCTTCAAACCTTTACACTGTTCTTTTTCCTCAGCGTATCCCGTCTCGGTCTCTGGATCTACGATTTGACAACACAACAACTTACCCAAACTCTCACGCCCGCTTCTCAACGCTCGTCCTTCACAGGCGTCGAATACTCTTTTGTTTCGATATTTGAGTTAGGCCAGCATGTTATTACGATCATCCTGCATAAACCAGAGCAATTTAAGTGGATTGCGATAACGAGTTGGTGCGCGGTAGGGGTTAGTAGCTTGGCGTATGCGGGATGGGTTTGGTGGGTTAGAGGGCACTTAGTCCATTGGGAACGTTTCTCGAAGGGGTGTCAGTGTGCTAAAGGGAGGAGGCGTTAGGCCCAGAGAATCACATATCTTAGAGCTTAGTATGTCTATTGCCTTTGGCTTTCATATTATTGGCTAGGTGGACCATAGTTAGCTTACTCCAGTCTAACTATTTATCTTTCTGTGACTAGAACTTGCATATCGCTGAGGCTAGTTGCCACCATATCTTGTGTCGCAGTCTGTTGGAGTGAGATAAATGAGCAAGATTTCCCCGCCTGCAAAGCTAAGAATGGTGAGTAAACATTCTACAAAAAATGAAATCGCTTGGTACATTGCCAAATTCGAATTTGAGGAGCTATGAAAACCCATGTTAGAATTCGAGAAGCATTTGGTTCTGTTAGACAATGCGGAAGTTGATATAGATCTCTAGTGTCATGAGGTGTAACCGACTAATAATACCTTATTTAAAGTACGCAGAATGGTGGTTTGAGTCTAGCTGTTTCAAGAGCATTGCACGAGATATTGGAGCCATAACATATGCTAATTATGTAGATATTTCACAACAAAACCAACGGAAGACAAATGGGGTCGACATAGTTTCCAAAGAGCATATGCAAGCATCAATGCTTCTATCAAACCACAAGCAAACTTTGCACTAGAAATGAGTAGTATTGGAACTATGGGACTTCATAACGCTACTTACTTTATAAACAGTATAATTCCACCGCCTGTACAATCAATTGTTTTGGCGTACTTATACACCTAATCTTCATTGGTTCAAATATGCTACTCTTTAAAGCATGCCACATTCTCGTAGCCCAAGCTCAACACCAATAGGCTTGAAATCCTGTTTAAGTGGCTGTGCAACAAAATCTTGTACTCCTCGTTCACAAATTCTTAACATAATCGTGTGCAAGGTGTGGATGGACAGATTTTATAGCTTTCGTGAAGCCGCTTAGCTTCAGCACAAAAGCTGAGATGGAGTTGAGTGACACAAAGAAACCCAGCTGTTGAGTGATTGAAAGCCAAGCAAGAAGCAGAGAGAAGCAAAAGTAAAACTGCAGAGAGATGTACATATAGTTTGGATGCTCAGATACTCACTCACCAAAGCCTCTATCTATCGTAGTGAGGATACTCTATACATTCTCTCTTTTCGCTTATAATCTGCTGTTCCTCCAGATATCACTATCACAGAAGCCGGTCTTTTACACGCAAACTATTTGATACTCTATACCTATGTACTCGAGGACCTATACCCTACCTTTTTTGTCTTTCCTTCATCACATTTCCTAGATGCCTCCTAATACTGCTCGTACTTATGGAGAATGACAGCATCACATGGATAACTATCAATATAGTCAATCAAACTTGACAAACTACGAAAGGATGAAAAAGAGTCGGCCGGGAATGCTCGTCAAAATACAGTAGCCGGTGCCGGCGCTAATCCCAAACCAGTATCGCGCCTTTTGGCCGCTGTCGCGAGAGTGAGTTTGACATCGACGCGCCAAAAAAATAGTCAATACTGAATCTCTCCAGCCAACTCTCACCTGCCACTAACCCAATCCTCATGCGATTCGTTTGCGCTTGGAAATAGCCAGAAGGCCCTTGTTTGCGCGCAGCCAGGAAACTCGGCGCACTGCTCATTGCTCAGTTGCGCATTCCTCTCTCCATTCGACATAACCCCTACGACGGTGATGCTATGATATCTTCTAGTCACAATGGCTTCTAGACCGGGTACCAACTATAATGCCCCACAGGCCTTCAGTTCTAGCTATGCTCCTCGACTGCGCACATATGCCAACTCCCTCCTTATACCGGTTATCCAACCAGCTACCGTCGCAGCGCCATTGGCGAGAACAACGAAGAGAGGAACAACCATTATCAATTATGCTGAGGATGGGTATGATGAATATGATGATGATGACGAAGATGGGAGGAGAAGGCCGACAGGTCTGAGGAGTATTCGGCGAGACGAGTCAGGACAGGCAAAGCAGGATGCGGCCGAAAAGGTCGGAAAGGAAGCATATGGCCCAGTAGAAGTGCAGGGGATCTGGAGAGAATGGATGAGCAAAGGAAAACTCTCGAAGCCAGACCTACAATCTCATGCTCAAACAGCACTTCCTTTGACCCTTATTCCTATTCGGATCGATCTTGACATACAGCCATTTATACCTCCTCCACCTATGCCATTACCACATAACCAACCATTCGGGCACGTCGATAGCTCGCTGCCAATGTTCAGGCAAGGGGATACCACTGTGCCCTATCGATTAAAAGACCACTTCTTGTGGAATTTACACGAATCACTGGTCACTACTGATGAGTTTGCTAAAACTATGGTTCAAGATCTAGATTTACCAAACCGTCATCTAGTGGCGGCCGAAATCAGCAAGCAAATTCGAACCCAGCTCGAGGAATATGCTGGTGTAGCTCTCCATCCACTATTCCATTCACAACAAACAAATACTGCCGATGGACTAGTGACGACGATACATCAACATCCTCTGTCAAGAGACGAATCAGATACGCCTGCTGCCAGTGGAGTTGATACGCCGACGCAGATTAGTGAAGCTCAAACGAATGGGCAGTCGGCTTCTGCTACCAATACACAAAACGCATCTTTTGAAGACGTTACAGCCACGGCAGAACCAATCCTGTCTGATTCCGATGAATACAATCCAGATGATCTATACCGATGTATTATAACTCTGAACGTCAATCTTTCTGATCATTTGTATACCGACAAATTTGAGTGGTCGCTTCTCCACCCTGCCGGCTCCGCAGAGGTTTTTACGAGGCAAACATGTGCTGATCTGGGCCTGCCTAGAGAATGGATTCCAGCAATAACGCATGCAATTTATGAGGCTGCCTTACGACTGAAAAAGGAGGCTTGCGAAAACGGCGGCCTGGTTGGATTTGGTGGCCAGATAATGAATGATGCCGCGCATGATGCTGAAGCAGGTTGGCGGTATGATAATGAACATTTGGCTGATGACTGGGAGCCTAAGATAGAACAACTGTCTAAGGAAGAGATCGAGAAGAGAGAAGGGGATAGGGAGAGACAAATTAGAAGGTTGAGACGCGAGACTGCTAGATTTTCATCCGTTGCAGGCTTGTCGGGAGGAGTACCACAGCCCACAGAAAATAGAGGGGGTTACTTCGATGACCAGGGAGAAGAACGCATGGGGAGAGGTGAAAGGAGTAAGAAGAAGAAGAGATTCCGGAGCTTATCCCCACTTGGTAGGTCTGGGACACCTGGGGGTAGAGGCACGCCTGACGTTGGTGGTTTGGGTGGTGGAATGGGTGGCTATGGCGGAGGTATATCTCTTAGTGAACCGGAGCGTCTGACTTGGAGATGTACGCACTGCCAGACCTGGGGAACAGCAGTATGGGCTGTTAGAGATGGGCCGCATGGACCGAGAGTAAGTGAAAACCCATGGTATTTGAAACTACGAAACGAATAGTATACTAACAAGTCAATAGTCACTATGCAATAATTGTGGCTTTCTCTGGGAGCGTGACAGAGTTCTCCCAAAATGGGCTAAAAACTTGCACCATGGCGATATAAATCCCTCACATTGGCGCTGAACTTAGCTCTTGTATCACATTGGTTGATCTTTGTTGCGCATCTGGGGACATGTCTACTTTGGCGTTCAGAGGGCTGGGCATATCATGGATATTACGTGATCACAAACTTGGGCAATTTCCATGATGGATGGTAGGCGGATAAAATAGGTCATATTCTCTGAGTATGGCGTGTAACGTAAGATTAGCGTGGTTATTATTTAATGGAATATGTTGGACTAGGAGCCAGATTTGAAAGCCAGTCTGAAACCCCTCTACGATTGACAATACTAAACCTAAGCGAGACGAAGCTTATAATAAGTTGAGCTATGGATAGCCAAAATCAGGACTATGGATCAAGGAGAAGCAGCTTGGAATTGGAATTACACATAGTATTGAATCCTTTCTGATTCGCAGAAGGATGTAAGATCAAATCCTTGATAATGTTTTGTTGTACATCTACAGTTTACCTCCTCAAAAAGGAAGCACATTCTCTTTCGCAGTGTGCAATCCAATGAGTCCCGAAACCCTCTATAATGCCATGCGGCACAAGCTACCACCTAATCCAGGCCAGGCCATCAAGCTCCGGTACCGTCACCAGATGCAATCTAAGCAACCTCTCTACTTAAGACGCGACCTCTTTAGACCAGACTCTGCATCTCCTCCCCCTTCCCTTCCCATCCCCCTCTTCCTATTCTCTCTATCCTCCTTCCCCTCCCCTCCCTGTGCATTACTCTCGAAACGCTCCTTCAACCTGTCCGTAATCTGCGGCGTGATGGCCTGGAGAAAAGCCCTCTCGCCTACGACGTTATTCTCGCCCTGTATGATTGTGTCACATTGAACGTCTATCTTGATGGGACGAGGTCGGCCTTCCTCATCTATCATAGGGATACCACCTTGGGCGATGGAGATGGATTTCAGGGCAGAGACGACGCCCATCGCGACGCGATTGGCGGTGTTAGAGGGGTCGACAGCGACGAGGTTGCTGGAGCCGATAATAGAGAGCGGGGTGTTAATCTTGATGTAGATTTCAGAGAAGGGAGGATCGGATTCTCCTTCGTCGTCAGAGTCAGAGTCATCTTGGGTTGTAACGTTGACATTGAAGCCGCTAGAGTTGAGATGGGTGGGTGGGAAACCAGGGATATGGCCTTGGGAGTGCTGGTTTGCTGAAGGACCACCTGGAATGTTGGTGTTAATGTTGAAACCGAGACCGAGACCTTGGAGGTGTCCTGGTTGAGATGAGTGGCGTTGGAGGGAGTTGTGGTGTTGAATGTTGGGTGGAAGGCTGATATTGTTTTGTGGTGGCGGCATGGGTTGGGGTTGAGCTTGAGAGCCGCCCAGTTGGGCTAGTGTCTGCAAATGATGAGGAATATTCGGATGGCCGCCTTGGTGGCCATGACCTCCATAGTTTGACATGCTGCCTTGGGGCCGGTTAGACATTATATCGACAGAATAGTGCTGGATAGATGGGTGTAGTGGAAGCAGCGCATGTTTGGTGTAGGGCGGAGGAGGGGTGCCGTTGTGCTGGAGGCGAGGTTTGGATAGGAAGAGGAGGTTTTTGGGTTGGTATGGGTTAGGGGCCATACTTGCTATTATAGATCTGAAATTTAACTCTAAGAAGCTTCGAATTTCTTGAAAATCGGAATGAGTCTTTGGTGTTGACGTGCGTGACCTAAGACTGATTTCTGGTCGTAAAATCGGCGGTGTTAGGTAAAGAAGGCTTCCTTGAGAGCTGTTTAACTTCACAATATAAGACGATGAAAGTGATAGAATCTTAAAACAAGGCAAGATGTTGTCAAATTGTTGTGACAATGATGAAACTGAAAAACAGGAGAGGGAAACCAATTTTATATATGGAGAGCGTGCCGAGTTCACAGCCACTAGCGCGTGTGGTTCACTTCACCTTACCTACCTATTGTTCCTCTTGACAATAGGTAGTTCCCTGCCATTGAGGTTGAGGACAATAGCAAGCCTTTCGCGCTAAGCCGATTATGGAATTGATTTTCATCTGATCAAAGGTGTGAATAAGAAGCGAATAATAATAAGCTGAGCTTGTGAAAGTGTTGGAATCATTTCTAACATGATATTCTCGGCGTTGTATTGTTTATTGATTTTGGAAAGTATATGGTCTTGCTCGTGTGTGGAATGCAATCGCTGCGTGCATTGTGAATATCAACTAAGATATCAACCAAGGCAGCCTTTATCAACTTAGCCTTAGATTTT
Organism: Ascocoryne sarcoides NRRL 50072; assembly: GCA_000328965.1. NCBI lineage: Eukaryota > Fungi > Ascomycota > Leotiomycetes > Helotiales > Gelatinodiscaceae > Ascocoryne > Ascocoryne sarcoides. The sequence continues at coordinate 1,831,564 of KB205941.1, forward strand.
CCAATAATATGATTAGAAGAATCAATCAGCATAATTCTGTCAGATGTAGTCGATGAAGCTGAATAGATAGCAATGCACCTAGACTGTTGACAGTGTGATGGTATTTATGATATGCCCGCTTCCCTTTTCAACCCCTGTGTAAGCCTAAATCTTTTTGGTACAAAGCTTGAAGGATGTAAAGATCTGTGGGATTACTGAGCTGAATCTTCTCTATTTGCTTTCCTTTACTGTCCTTGTTACTCCTTTAACAAATGCCTCGACCGCATCGCCACCAGGAAGCGGCATGCTTGTGCCTGGCATCAGTCCACCATTCTCCAAATTAATCCTTAATGCATCAGCAATACTTGGAAGGCCTCCATCGCGAATTGCCATGGTAAGGCTACCCAAACTCTGGTGAAATTGAGGACTTCTTAAAGCTCGCTTCAAAATCGACCTCTTTTGATCAAGGCTCAGAGCTTCCAGAGCTGCAGATGCAGTTGCAGCATTTGGCTCTACCATTCCATCGATAGATGCTGCGGATTCTTGAGCAAGGAGAAGGATCGTAGGTGGGAGAAAGCTGAGAAGATTATCTATTTGTGCCGGTGTAGCACAATCGATAGTTGGGATTGTAGTAGAGGTTGGCAGTAGGTCTGAGAGAGTCGTATAAAGCTGGCTATTCGATTGTGAAGTTGGTCCCATTCCAGACTTCAACGAGTTGAGAAAATTTTGAACTACCGTTGCAGGATCTGTTGGACCCGAACCAGCACTGATCACAATGTCAGCGCACGCCCACAAATTTGGAGGCCCTCAGATTCAGGATTCTTCATATTTAACGCCGTGTCTCTCTACCAATACATAGCCGTTTCGCTCGTTTTCCCAGTAAATAAACGCCTCGGTCGTAAATGCTCAAACAATGCCATTTATTCGAGAGGGAATGACCTACGCTCGTCCTCCATCTGCTCCACCCTCTCTAGCACCTTGTCCCTCTTCTCGAATGTCTCCGCCTGTAGCACCTGGGCCGGCACCACCACTTCCTGCTCGATGATGTTCCGACAAGTCTCCTTGACCCTCGGCATCTTCCATGGTCTCGTCTTCATCGTCATTTCCACCGTGGTCTTCACTTCGAACTTGGGCGATTGCTTCCTCCACATCAACTGACTCGCCTTGTAATAAAGTGTCGACAATTTGGCCTATCTTCAAATCTCGAGGGCTGAAAGAGCTAGGATCTCCGACGACTTGGGGCTTCGATTGCATCCAGAATAGATGTCTTTGGGAAGAAGAGGAGAACTTGAGAACGAATATGCGACCATTAGTCCTAGAGGTATGTTGCTCAGATGTTTTGTATTCGTAAGGTTCAAAGTGTCCATCCGTTGGCAACATAATGAGGTCGAGATTATCTTCATCCGTCAACGATTTGCTTCGTTCACGCCAGCAGAAGTGAACAAGATCTAATGGAGGTTAAAATCATTGGGTTGGCAGGTAGTTTCTCGTTTACATGCCTTCGTCGGAGTAGAGATAAACATATCCACGTGTCGGATCTGGAGTGACTTTGTAAGGTTTGCTGGATGTCTATCCCAGGTAAGCATTGGCCTAGTGGATGGCACCGGTACATTTGAAAAAACACATACATCGATCTCACACCGGCCCGCCTTGAACGTGATTATTGGTGAGGTAGACATTTTCGGTTCGCTGATGCTTGCTTGAAATGCTTGAAAGAGACTGAGATTATTTGTAGCTTCAACAGTCCAACGCGACGGGAGGCGGCAACAGCTTGCGTATCACCACGTGACATGACCCTAGCGGCGAGCGGGCACAATGCTTAAGCGACCCTAGGAAAACCACGAAGAAATTGAAATCAGCTGCAATTTTGAGATACTAACACCTCGGTCTTGATCGAACAATTGCTTCTTTGAAATACTTTTCCTAGTCCTGGCAAAGAAGAGCTTTACAGCGCTGACAGCCCTTAGAGCTCCAACCATAGCCGATGAAGTTCTCGTGATTCATTTATACACACGAGAGGTAGACTCTGCCTCCTGATGGCATGAGATGGGAAGTTGCTTGCGGGCATTCGAGACCTCAGTCCTGATTCAACTAGTGCTTATCCAATTGCTAACTTAGACGCTTCATTGAACGCACACATTGTCGTATCGAGGATTTTTTTTTTACAACAAAGCCATCAAAGACTCCTAGCAGACACAGAATTGTATTACCACACCTCCTACTAGAGGAAGAATGAAATATTCGAGAAAGAGCACTTTTGGGATAGAACGGGGGAAGATGGGGCGTATTGATCTCTGTGGGATTATACATGCGGATAAGAGTTCATCTACGAAGGAAATGCTGCAGACTACAAGATTGCCGAGATGTAAATAGACGCTGCCAGTTAGAAATTGAGGATAAAACTGATTTGTACTCACACATTATGAGGTGACAGACTTCGGGTAGTTGTTATCTGAATATCAAAATGAGAAATCATAAATGGGAGCAGCTGATGCAAGTGGTTTCTACAATATCTGACCTAGAAGGCGGCATTTTACCTTATGCTATGACATGAAGGAAGTACAGCATTCCAAATTCCAGCCACAGTACTATTGAAATAATGCACGTGATGTTAACGCTGCGGTGTGGCTAAGTTCTCTTTCGCTTAGAGTTTAGTGCATCCCACAGAATTTTCCACAACCACATTTCAGCTTCGCGACCGACATCCCACGAATTCCACCTCCACCTCCATCAACTCCCTCGATCCGACCTTCATTGATCGATTGATCGATTCACCGAAATGTCGGACACTATCAAAAAGAATTTCGGCTCCTCCACTCGACAGGTACCTAGCCAGAAGGCTTCAAAATGGTACCCTGCAGAGGATGAGGCCAAGCCAAAGAAGGTGGGTTAAGAAACGGTCTTGAGGAGCAAGCACGAGAAGGCTCTGTAATTTCTTTCCCTTCCAAACAATACTCAATTGTGCGGATAGCAATGAAATGGGCCGACCGTTCAAACTTCAAGAGCCGACTAAGAGCTGGAATTCTAGCTAATTATGAATTCAGGTCCGCAAATCCATTCGAGCATCGACCCCCCGCCCTACCCTCACTCCTGGTGCCATCCTCATCCTCCTCGCTGGTCGTTTCCGCGGCAAACGTGTCATCCTTCTGAAAACCCTTCCCCAAGGTGTTCTTCTTGTTACTGGTCCATTCAAGGTCAACGGTGTCCCTCTACGCAGAGTCAATGCCGCCTATGTTATCGCCACTTCACAAAAGGTTGACCTGTCTGGTCTCGACGCCAAGAAGATTGAGGAGGTTTCTGAGGAGAGTTACTTTGCGCGGGAGAAGGGCGAGAAGAAGGCCGGAGAGGAGGCGTTTTTCAAGCAAGGCGAAAAGCCAGAGGTGAGGGAATTAGAGAGGGAGAGTTTGGGATCTAGGCTGACAAATGAACAGCAAAAGAAGCCATCGACCACCCGAGTCGCAGACCAAAAGGCAATCGACAAGGCAATCCTCGCTACGATCAAGAAGGAACCAATGTTGTCTGACTACCTGGGAAGCAGCTTCAGCCTGCGAAAGGGTGATCGGCCCCACGAGATGGTTTGGTAAATGGTTGATTATTCGGGGCGCAGAAACATGGACGTGGGGCATTCTTGACAAGTCGCTTGCATTTGGCCAGGAGGAGATTGGTCTCAATTGCTAAAGCGCTTTGTAATCAGATTTGCAAAATTATGAAACCATCACAAGCACGATTATGGATTTGGGAGCGTTCACAAAACACTGGGTAAAGTTTCTCTGAGGCATCTTACAATACAGATCGTGGTATATCTGAAATCCGATTGTTGCATTTTGGCGACAACAGGCTGAGGGTATCTTCGAATATCGTGGTTGTTAGACAAGTGCTCAACTCATACTCAATCATTTACGGCGCGAGTTTTGAACAACTCTTATTTGTTTAATGTAAAACACTTAGAGTTAGTAGGGCAATTCCTGTCTCCGTTATTCAATCTCAGTTGTGAAAACCGGGGGGTCCAAGTCTTGCCAGGACCTAGACTAGAGCTTTTTACTATGCTTACAGATATGTTCATTCGAAATTTGAGCGACTGCAAAGAGAATATACCACCGTCAGTTTTATATTAAGCGGGTTATATCAAGTCAACTATTCACCACCTATGCACTTTATATATTCATCGGTCCCTGTTGTCTCGGAGGGAAGCCAGATAGGATCGCTTCCTTTGCTTAGTTCGCGCTTAACCGACATAGTCCTCCCTCGGAATTTAAGAGTAAGTGTTTATTAGGAAGCTGCCCTCAGGAGCTCTAGGGTGCTTGGCCTATTTCCGTCGTTGAATCTTAATGAAGGGCAGTTGTCTTAGTACATCAAACACGTCCACAATATCTCTAATACAGATTGTCCACTCTCCACTTTCAACATATTCAAGGCTTGAAGTAACTTAAGGGGTGGCATTCAAGATTACCCAATCCTGGTTGGTAGTTGTAATGTCGGGCTTCTTATAAAAGACTGCTAGGCGGTCCGTGTGACATGTGCTCCAGTCAAAGCTTTAGAAATCACCAAATAAGATAAATTTATCTTTTAAACATAAAATTGATTGCTCTAGCAAAGCGGACGAATATGTCAAGATGGGGAATGAAATCCCATACAGGGGTCATGTCCTCCTATTGGACGCGCCCCGCGCCTCGCCTCGTCCGTCACTTCAGCCTTGCACTATGCCCCGCTGTTGCACACAAAGACCCTTCAGGTGTTCGACGTGTCATGTCAGCACATTCTCCCAATAGAGTCCTAAGCACCCAACAGCACCTCAGAATCATGGATACTCAAGAGCTCAAGAATTTTCTGGCAGATAGCCCTCCTAGTACTGTCAATCTTGTCATCAAGAAGCATTTCGACGCTTTGACAGATCAACAAGCTCAATATGCACACTACCTCAGCAGGTAAGCCTATTTTCAATATCTACGTTACTAGTTTGGATGGTTTCAATATTTGAGTGTTATGTTGGGCTCCTACTTTACTCAATCTTTAGCTTGATATGCAATTACTTCGCTCATCCTACAGGCACTAAGCTATATTGTTTATAGAGCTGCCTTCACAGGAACTCGCATTACGTTACGCCAGGTCTCCCCTGAATCTGAAAGCATCTTCGACTTCATAGTTGATCTTTACAAGGCGTGCAATGGCGATTGGAAAATTTTGCAACAGAAAGCTGGAATTACTGCTGAAGAGCTTCGATACTTCCTCGAATACGCCGGCCAGTTTCTGGGAAATTGTGGGAATTATAAGGGATTTGGTGATGTAAAATTCATTCCTAGATGTAATGAGAAGGCATTCGAGGCTCTGGCCGCCGCAGCACCAAATGCAGGGGAGCATTACAAGGCAACTAGAGGAGCTATATTTTCAAGTGACAACTCAGGAATTATGTACTTGGGGTATCCGGAAGACGGCCACATGACAACTTATTATCCTCACTCGAAGGGCATTACAAAGGCGGAAATTAGCGCCGTGGCTGATTTTATGGAAAAGAAGAAGCTTCTTCCTGTATGCGAGTTCAATCTCCCTTGAATATTTTCCCACTAAGTCTTCCATAGGAGAATACTCGGCTTAGAAAGAACTCCGATGGGAGTTTTGACGTATTGATTGCATCCGCAGTGAAGACGATCCCAGCCTCTAGTGCAGATATTGGTACAGAAACAGAATTCGCAATCAAGGATGGCTCACTTAAAGGGCATAAACTCAAACTTGTCTACGGTGATCACTCGAAAGAAATGGGTGCCATTGCCCAATATCATAGAAAAGCTGCCAAATGCGCTGCAAATGATAATCAGAAGAACATGCAACTTGCATATGCCAAATCTTTCGAAGAGGGTTCGCTAGAGGCTTTCAAGCAGTCGCAGAGATATTGGATTAGAGATAAAGGTCCAATGGTCGAGTCAAATATTGGCTTCGTCGAGACTTACAGAGACCCTCATGGTGTCCGGGGCGAGTGGGAGGGTGAGCAATTTGATTTCACTTTAGCGAAAATCCTTTCTGTGCGGTGGTTCCCTTGATTCTTTCCAGATTGAACATGGCTAGTTTGTATTCACAAATCAACTCTTTCCTTAGTACTGTATGTATCACTAACATAAGCGGGTGTTAGGATTTGCCGCTATAATCAACTTGGGGCGAACAAAAGCTTTTGCCTCCTTGGTAGATGCTTCGGAGTCTATGATACCAAAACTCCCATGGTCTAAGGAGTTTGAGAAGGACAAATTTCTAAGTCCAGATTTCACTAGTCTCGAAGTTTTATCATTTGCAGGGTCCGGGATCCCCGCCGGAATCAATATTCCAAACTACGATGATATCCGACAGCAAGAAGGGTTTAAAAACGTCTCCTTGGGAAATGTTCTGAGTGCGAAGGCACCCAACGAGAAAATTCCTTTCATTGCCGAAGCTGACCTCGAGATTTATCAAAAATACCGTGATGCTGCCTTCGAAGTTCAAGTAGGTATCCATGAGCTACTAGGCCACGGAACTGGTAAACTACTCCAGGAGACTCAAGCAGGCGTGTTTAATTTTGATCCAAAGTCTCCACCAATCAGCCCCATTACCAACATGCCAGTAACCACCTACTACAAGCCGGGTCAAACTTGGGGGTCAGTTTTCAAAAGCGTGGCAGCAAGTTACGAAGAGGCTCGAGCTGAGTGTGTTGCGATGGTACTGAGTTGCGACTTTGAAATCTTGAGGATCTTCGGCTTTGGGGATGGTAAAGCAAACATGAACGGCGAAGCAGGTGATCTACTCTACAGCGCTTATCTTTCAATGGCTCGTGCTGGTGTGGCGTCTTTAGAGTCTTGGGATCCAAAGAGCCAGAAGTGGGGGCAAATCCATTCCCAAGCTCGTTTCAGCATCTTAAAGTGCTTTTTGAGTGCTGGCCAGGATTTCTGCAAGTTGGACTACAAGAGCAACGACCTCTCAGATCTAACGATCAGGCTTGATCGAAATAAGATCACGACAGTTGGACGCAAGGCTGTTGAAGAATACCTTCAGAAACTGCACGTTTACAAGTCCACTGCGGATGTCGAAGCAGGTACGAAGCTGTATGCCGAGATGACAGAGGTGGAACCGAGATTCTGGGGCGAAAAGGTCAGGAACGAGGTTCTCAGGAACAAGCAGCCGAGGAAAGTGTTTATCCAAGCAAACACATTTCTGGATGAATCAACTGGGAAAGTGACCTTGGTAGAGTATGAGCCTTCGCTGGAGGGCATGATCAAGAGCTATGCCGAGCGCAATGTTTAAAAGCCCTTGAGGATCTAAGAAAGCTATAGAGTATAAAATCTGCAGCATTTGAAGTTCCTAAACTTACACACCTGCAATTGAAGAGATAGAGAGGCTAATTCAATGGTGGCTACCATCTTCTAATTTTGCTGAAAATAGTAGTGTCTATTAGTGAATAATAAATTGATTGGTATGAAAGTCCGCTCGCTCTACGAGGACTACTCCTTAGCCACATGAGCAACTGAAGATAATACCTCAGGACGATCATTGCTTCGTATACATTAAAATACACAAAAATACCTAGTGGCCCGTGATATGAGGTGTGTGGTGTGGTTGTCACTAGTGGACATGGGCGCTAACTAAACACGGCTTTAGCGCATTTCGGCTATTAGCCAATCGAAAAGCCTGGTTGAGTCGAGTAGTGCGCACCACGAATTTGAGAACTTTCTTTGGAAAATAATTGATATCCAGCTACCGCGACCACGACCACCTCGAACATCTACATCTCGCCATTCCGACAAAATGAGATACATCCACTCCAACGAGGTCTTGAACATCCCTAAGGATGGTAAGTTGCAATCCATCGAATCCCCGGCTCCGCGATAGTGAGAGGAAGGCGAGGGGTTTTTGATTTCAGCTCTGAAGAAGCGCATTGGCACAAGAGCACTCACTGATTTGCTGCGAACGAATAGTCAAGGTCACCATCAACTCCCGGTTGGTAACCGTTGAGGGTCCACGAGGTAATGCGTCAATGAAAAACAGTATACAACTGGGGGGATTTCTGACGGGGAAATAGGCAAGCTCACCAAGAACCTCAACCATCTGGCAGTCAACTTCTCCCACCCTAAGCCCTCTGTCATCAATATCGAATTACACCACGGTGCCCGCAAGAATGTCGCTACTCTCCGCACAGTCCGAACTCTCATCAACAACTTGATTATTGGTGTTACAAAGGGCTTTAAGTACAAGATGCGATATGTTTACGCACATTTCCCCATCAATGTCAACGTGGACAAGAACGGCGAGACCGGCCTATACGAGGTTGAGATCCGGTATGCCAAATTCGAGATCGAAGACAGAGATTTAGAGTCATAGGAATGGATAATATCGGGCGGAAGGCTGACGGAACATATACAGTAACTTCATTGGCGAGAAGATCGTTCGACGAGTCATCATGCAACCTGGTGTTGAAGTTATAACTTCCACAGCCCAAAAGGACGAGCTTCAATTATCCGGTACCTCCCTCGAGAACGTTTCCCAAAGTGCGGCCGACATTCAACAAATTTGCAGAGTGCGAAACAAGGATATTCGGAAGGTAAGAGACAGATCTGTTGGTTTAGTGAGCATGGCACTGATTTTGATAATAGTTCTTGGACGGTCTCTACGTTTCGGAGAAGGGCAACATCGAAGAGGAAGAATGAGTGGGTATGGCAGCTTTTTCTCTTGCGTACATGATGAATCCGGGGAGCAAACGGTTACTTTGCATGTCATGTAGCGAGGTTCTCATCAGATAATGAAAATCTTGCAAACAAAGCCAACTACGAAGATCTCGATACCAATAGCAGTGGATACCAGAACTGGGCAGTGACGGAAATTGGCATGGCGGGCCGAATGATTCACCAGCTAATTCCTGCAATCGGAGCCTTTTCAGAATGAATTGAGATCGTTTGTGCCAGCCCATGTGAAAAGTGAAGAAGTTTTTGTCGGACAAGCAAGTGGCAAGCAAGCCAAAACCAAAGCAACTATTATTGCCAAAATCAACCCTAGAACTATTATCTTGCGATCCCTGCTGGCAAGACTTCCCTTGGATTTTTTTTCGTTTTTGGAGAGGCTGTATTCTCCAGTTCTCATAGTTATAAAGCCCTCCGACTTTCGTTGTCTTTCATAGAAGAGAAAGGTATTAGGTACAAGAGGTTTAGTATAAGCATCACCATATCAGAAGTATTCTGAATACTCTATTCCGACCCTACAAGGCAAGCAACAGCTCTCTTCAACTAATCAGTGCTTTACGGTGTTGGTATACCAATTCCTTAGGAAGCAACGGACTATATAATCCCAACAAGGCTTTTGAGCATCAAAATAGTATGTATAAACCTCGTTCAACCACTTCATCGCCCTCATCGCACATTTTTTGACCATTCATTTTTCCTATATGTATGAATCCCTTAGTTCCCCCGCTCCCGCGAACATCAAATCAATTGTGTAGTAGATGGCAGCTCAATACTTACGCGCAACCGGTATAAAGTTTTTCTTATCCAGATGGCCGTCTTCCAATTGAACTCGAAGGTAATGCTGTTTGGCAAACTATGTTTTTCGAAGTCGTACATTTTTATCCTAATCCGTAAGTTTATGAGTTTGTTCCCCGATCGTTCTCGAGTTCCGTCATTGCTGTTATTGGTATGGAATAATGGTGGCGGTGTTTAACAGTAAGACTTACTAATCCGAGGACGACGATGAACTGGAGGAAGAGGAGGAGGAGGAGGAAAGGGAAGAAGATGAGTAGCTATGAAGGATTGAAGCGAGATAAGTTTGTAGAGGCAGTGGATTTCAACGTTAGGCGAACATCGTAGCTTCTATCAATGGAATGCGAATCAAATATTTCAAGACCTCATTGGAACATTTTCCATTCCAAACCCAGCCACCAGCTGAGCACCATCCGAGAATTATTAAGTATATTTCCATCACCATCCACCATGTTCATAATTCTTATGTCATTTGTTCATCCACGAATTGGTATATCCATCCCCTTCATTATTCACAAAACGTCCTCCTATTTTCATTATGCAAAGATTCATCTCCTAAACGCCGTGACCGCTTCCCACACAACAAAAAACAACACATATCACATCATGTCGAGCTTATCTCACCGTCGTGATGTATGCCGTGAGGTCTGTCTTGTTTCTGTCGTTCTCCTCGTTCTCCGCTCATCTGAGCTTGCGCTGCCTAGAAATATATTAGCTGATAATCTGTAGAAAGTTGTTAGTTACTTACTTGCGCTGGTACCGGTAAAAGAGTCTGTGTAGTAAGAACTACTGATATCCGACCGAAGCGGTGGTTTCTCTTTCCTGTCACTCTTCCTCTTCAAGCCCAATACGGCGGCAAGACCCAACAATCCTGCACCTACCATTCCTAGTCCTCCAAGTCCACTCGACTTCTTCTTTGGTGGGGGTGCTGGTCTACTGCTGCCGCCACCACCAAACCAGCCGCTATGCTGATCTCGTCGAGAAGCTGTTCCACTTCCATGGTGAGAATAGCGCTCTTCGATAACTTCAACTCGTTCGGTTGATCTTCTCTTCTTCTTTCCCAGGCCAAAGATGGCAAGGAGGCCATCGAGCCCAGCTTTGACGATGCAGCAAAAGCAGATGAGAATGAGGATTATAATGCCAGCGATTACACCGATGACGATTCCTGCAATTGCACCGGCGCTCAGGCCCTTGGAGGCACTAGAGGAGACGATTGGGAGGGAACTGCCACTCGCTGTTGCTGGAGCAATAAATGGCGCAGTTGTAGTGGCAGAGACTGTCGATGTCGCTGTACTGACCCCTCCACTAGTTACTCCACTAGTTGGTCGCAAAGGTGCAGAGTAAGAACTAGTAGGGATACTCGAGGCATAGAAAGTCGATGTGTATGCCGTGCAAGAATTCGCAACGGCGCATCGCTGATTTTCAGCACAGCATATCGTACCGCAGGAAGATTCTCCCAAGCTCGTTGTGCAAATGGCTGGTGCGGCTTCGGTACTGGTTGGCGCAACGTAGACCGGGGTAGTTTCTGCTGCTGCTGTCCACCAGGAACTGTATGTACTCGTCCGCAGAACCAGATCTGTTTCCGTATATGTCGTCGTGTAGACTGCGTATCCTCCGCCCGTTGCTACAGCACCACCACTAGCACTGCAATAAGCTACATTTGCAGTATTGGTGTAGCATGCTTGTCCTGCCGTACAGCAGTATTGATTGTCGGCACCGCAGTAGGAATTGCAGCTTCTATCTTGGAGAAATCCGAAGCCGAAGAGATCATGCAACACATCTTTCGGATATGGAGTGGCTTCGGCCGTGTCGATATTCGAGAGCAGAGCGAAAACGAGGGAGAGTAGACTCGAAGGAGTCTGCGAAAGTCGCATGGTGTTTGTTGCGATGCTTGGACGAGAGCGACAGAGTATATTTTCTGCTGGATCGGTGTCGAATCCAAGCTGTCAGCGCCCATCAATGGGGGTGGAGCGGTGTGATGAGCGTGCAGAACCCCACTCGGTCTTGAGAAGCTCGAGAATGCGGAACAAATGAATGTGTATATCTTCGGACCTATCGATAATGATCGTGACGACGACAAATCTAGAATCAGCAATTCTCAGGAATGTGCGAGGGAAATGGAAGCATGGGAAGCCTCTGGGAGGGTTGGGGGGGGGTAGGATGGACTTAAAAGAGGGTGGTTGAGATTATTTCTTGTGATCGGGTGGCTGGGCCCAACCTCCTCATATGAAGCTTTTCGACAACGAATACGACCGTAAGCTCCGTACTTCCGTTCTTCAGCACGCACTCCCTGAGCGATGTTTAGCTGGAGTGAAGAGGACAGAGCGATGTGTGATATACAGGGTCCGGAAGCGGCCCAATTGGTTTGCGAGTGGTTCTAATTGAGCGGAGGAGCTGCAGGTGGTGCCAAAGCAAGAAGCTGGGTTCCAGACATCTTTTGTGTACTTTTCGCTTGATGTTAACTGGGCAATGGAGACTTGACCGAGAGGTGAGGTCAGAGCGCTCCGAGGCTCTCAGGGGGCCCGTTGTCTTTTAGCCGGGCCGGGCTCGCCCCGCTCTTAACCTTGATTTCGACTTGTTGCGCAGTCATGTCATATAGATATATCACTTCGCTTTTATACCCTTGGTACCGTGCTTACTTCGAAGTATACTTGGGACAAAAGTGTTAGTACCAAGGCATTGATTGTCGCCTACGCGCTTTAGAGGAGAGATGGGCTTCCTAAGCTTTCAGTTGATCTTAGATTACCTACTCACTTCCGGTTGCTCTAGTTAAACTCTTATGCTTTGACAGGATGGGATTTCAATAGTAACACTTCACGCCGAAGCTGTTCTCATGTCCCAAGCTCAAATAGCCCAGCCTCGACTCGACCGATTTCCACCCACTCGTCCCCAGAAAACTCTACCACAGCGGCCTTGCCTTCGTTTGCTTCTACCTTCACCTCTTGAAATGCAGTCAATGCGGTTCTGACATTCTCGACTCCATCGGCCCCGGATCTCTCGTTGCTATCAGTCTCAAAGACGCTATATCCATCGAGCTCGATAATAGGGATAGGCATCTCCTGGCCGTTAGCTTTATGTTTGTCGAAAGAAAATCTTCGAGTGTCGAGGTTGGAAATCTTCCTAGAGCTGGTATCCTTGCTCTCGGGACTATTATATTCCTCGTCCATTTCTCTAATCTCAATCTCTGCACGGCTGTGCCGTTTACTCACTCTGGCCTTCATCCTCTTTAAGAAGTCTTGCCATGTCTTAGGATCAAACTCCTTGGACTCTTCCTCCACAATTTGCCTGCCTTTTGAAATTCTTCTATGCGCCTTGTGGCAGAATTGTCTCCAAGCTTCATCTTGAGGATTGTATCCCACAATGCAACCCTCCAGATAGCTTATATGTGCATCGAGGATATCCTTCCCCTGGTCAAAATCTCGTTTGATTTGGAATAACCGTCTCTTCGTTCTTGAGTTCTCACCTTCTCTTAGATGGATATGAGACAATATTGAGGGGTTTGAGATGGAATCGAGTGCACCTTCGGTCTTCTTAAAACCTGCAATCGATAACACAGAAGCATCTGGACTTGGTCATTCCCCAGTCATCTTCTCGAGGGTGGGCCTGAAACCAAAATCGAGAGTCGTGACAGGGCTGTCAAGTCGAAGACGCAACTCGCAGTCGCTGATGTTCTCGGTCGCCAAACCCAGAAACCCCTGGTTTGGATGGCGACAAAAAAGGCAATGGTATTTCGAGGCATTTTGCTGCGCTCCTAATGGAATCGAGTTCTTTGTACTTCTCTCCCAATAGCCTTTTAATGCCCTCCTCCTCATCTCCTGGGAACAGTCCCTGTTCCAGATCAACGAATTGCCCCGTACTCCAACTATCTAACCCTGCTTGCCAACTAGCAGCCCCCAGGAGATCCTCGTCAGTTGGCGACATACTTGGTGCTGATACCGATCTCTCAAGAGGTGGCCCCTTTCTCTTTGGTGTGGCAATGGGGATACTTGGCGCTTCAAACTGGCTGTTATGCTCGTTGGAATTTTGGGGTTCGAAGAATCGACTGTGAGCTTCACCGAGTGAAGTTAGCGGACGGATTTCGAGCGCTTCAATAGATGAGGGGGAGAGATGCTCCTCGACGTCGATTATAACATTCACGAAAGACTCGTTACACTCCGTTCGAATTACCCTTGAATCGCTGTCCTTAATCCCAACATGCCCAGTAGCTAAGCACTTTGATTCTTGATTAGCACAAGAACAACCACACCTCTTGCTATTTTTTTGTCTCTTCGCTTTATTCGCAGCCTCGAGAACCAAGTTCGAGCTACTGGTACTTGCTCTTATCAATCGTGCTGAAGCATCTTCAAGATATTGGGCCCGAACCGATGTAGGCCCTGCAAGTGAATAAATCCCTTCTCCGTTTGTGATTCTACCAATTTGGGGGCCCTCATCAAATTTAGGATACCTCTTGAGTGGGTCCTGATCTCCTAGAAAGAGATGTCTAACTTCATTCATAGATCTCATATCTGTGTTACTCTGCCAGAATCACAACTTGAGGGCCTTGAAGAATGGTTTCTTGGGTGGGCTGGAGCTGTCTACACTGGTTACCCTGACGTCGATTCCCTTTTTTTGCTTGGCGAAGAACATTTTTCTTTCGAACGTGCTGAGAGTATTTTTTTTGGGTACTTGCGTCCTTGGATCTGGGTTTATTGGTGAGGTTTTGGGGGCTTTGCGTATTGATCTATGTTCGTGGAACATAGATCAGGCGGGTTTGGGGATGGAGAGCTCGAGGCCTATGCTCTGCTGGTATATGTGCAGACGCACTTCATGACTCTATATGTTGCCTTGGGTTGCATGTAGTTATTTATATCGGGTTATGCAGTAGTAAGTAATTGCGTAGCTTTATATGATCTAATCATAGTCCAAGCTTCATTGTAGCTATTCGCGACTCTTAGTTCAATATACAAGCTCTTCGTGCTCTTAGCCTCCATTATGAATGCGTTATTAAGTTCTCTGACATCGCAGTAAATAAGTAGTGAATCCGTAGTTGCAGATGGTTTACTTGTAACCACCTTGTGTACTCTCGTCTTGATAAAGGGTGATTGGATGTAAGGAAGTGAACATATGTGTACTCTCCCTACTCTTTGGCTATGACCTTGCTTTGCGCAATTCAGCTGGGGGGAAACTTGTTCTGTATATAACTTCTGTTCTAAGCAAGGATGTAATACACAATCCTATCTTACGCTCTTCTGATAAGGCTCAAACACTCCTCAGACATTTCAAATTTTTCTGAACTTTATCTCGCTGCCGGTTTTATCCTAATTCTTGACTCCTTATACCTACACCACCTTAACCTCAATCAAACCTCGCCCTCACTAAAATAGCTACAACGCTCCCTTCCTTACCACCCCTTGCTTTATCCGTTGGGCCTCTTGAATCCCGCACTGCCTAGGATAGTCTTCCGCTAATCTTATTCGCAGGTGTTAGAAAGCCTTTGCTACGCCTGGTGTGCTGGCACAACTTGAGGTAGACCGGTTTCCCCGCCACACACACTATGACGGTGATTTACCAGCGAGTAGGTCCTTGCTCTCATCCAAGTCCGGGACTGTGTATCACTATGAAGGCACAAATTGGTACTGCAGAATTGCAACGTACATTTATTATGATTAGGGCTGTACTGTATCATGATCGTACAAGTCGTCGAGTTTCATAAAAGTACACGAAAGAAAGCCAAACGCACGGCTTTTTGAGGGGCCCGCACCGATCCCAGTTTCCCTGCTAATAGCATCGCCCAGCAATCCCGAACCTTAATCCCATCAACGCAAATATTTCATCTCAATGTACTAATACTGGCTCTTTCTCTCAAAATTCTCTTTCCTCCATCACTTTTGCTGGTTCCGCTGGACCCTGTAACCTTCGCCCACTCAGTCCATTCTTTGGAGATTTCCATCAAAACATTACTCATAACAGCTGCAGAGGCCATAAGGCCATGCCCTTCGCCCTCTAACACCCGCACCTCACACTTTTTCATCGTTTTCCCCAACCATCGTACATTCTCAACTGGCACTCTTGTATCCTTACTACCATGATGAATCACTACGGCTCGTGTAATATCGACATATCGAAACCCTATTGTGTGTCTCCTCTCGAGACAAACTAACAGATCTACCGCTGGGTTGGCACCAGAGGTCGACAAGTCCCAAATTGCGTGGGTAAGCCTCGTGTCATAGTTTATCTGTCGCTCTTTGTCTGCAAGAGTATTGGCAGCAGCGGCTAAAACCGCAGCCTCGTGGTTTGGATCTGTCGGGTCCCTAGCCGATCTCTCTAGAGCTCCTGCGTCGGATGGATCAGGGAAAACCGATGAATTCCTACCATGACTTTCTTTGTCAATTCCCAGGGCGGAAACTCTCCCACTAGGCCCAGGAGTTTCTCGGCCACTTGACTTCCGTTTGGTGCGTTTTTGTTTGGGAAGACTACTAGTGATAGAGCTACTGGTAGCACTCATGAAGCTTGAATTCGCTGCTTTAAGTATAGGGGTGGGCAGAGCGCGTAGAATTCTTTGCGAGGTGGGAATTGAATTTGCTGGTGGTGAAGCAGCTTGTGCGCCAGATACACTCATCTGTGACGGTGGAATCCATGGAGCAAGTAGATGAATTCGGCCACGAATATGTTGAGGCATCCGTAATGCGGTAGCAAGTGCATAGATAGCGCCAGCTGAATGGGCGAGGATAGAGAATTTAGTGATTTTTAAGGCTTGACAGATAGCATATACGTCATCTATATAATATTAGTTAGGAACAATATGTTTTCAAGAGCAACAAACCTGGCCAACCGAGAGGCGTTGCCGTCCCATCATTATAAGGCTCACTATCCCCAACCCCTGGACGATCTGGTGTGATTAACCGTAGCTTCAAAGTTAACGCAAGTTCGTCGTAGAATGCTGTAATATATCTCGTCAAGCCCATGCCAACGCAACAGAAGACTGCATATCCGTTGGCATCGCCAACTTCCGAAAACGAAATGGTTCTACCAGTCTGGGGATGTCGAATTTTCTGTGACAAGCGTGGGGAGCAAAGATAGGCCTCCACAGCATCATCAATAGAGTCTGCACTTGTAGGTCTATCATCAATATGTACCTGCGGGGGCTTGACAGGCCCGGAGGTTAGGAGTGGATCAGATTTGGCTCTGCTATGGACGTCTTTCTCCGAAAGCCTTGGACTCAGAGGCGCGGATAAACGCTTTAGCCGTGACCCTGTTCGCTTTGGCCGAGTAGTTTCAAAGGGTTCTGGTGTTAACGATCTTCTGGTTTTTTGTTTATGACCTGCGGAATCCTCAGCCCGTTCAGGGCTTGGGCGAGCTTTCCGTTGTGCGATTGATGGGGATGGTGCTCCTTCTTCGATATCCACAAGTACACGTAATTCGTTAGAGTTGACAGTTTCCAGAACTTGCTCACTAGCAAGAACGTTTTTAGGAGGGCGTGGGAAATCTAAGTTATCCAAAGGTTCTTTCATCTTGTGTTTCATTTTTTCTGTAGCCTCTGACTGCTTTGTTTTGTGATCACGCCGGCTACGTTCCCGTTTTCGTTCTTGAGGTTGCTCATCAAGCTCACAGATAGTGTCCTCTCCTTCCTCCTTCTGCTTTCCATTGTGGCGACCGGATCGATGTGAAGGGCGCTTCCTAGGGGTAACACTTGTTTTGCGTAGAGATGAATCTCGTGTCGGTATATATCGACCCGAGCCAATTCCACCTGGGCTCGCGACATTCATACTGCCCAACCCGTCTGTCGTGCTTTTAGTAGGCGAACCTTCTTCTGGTTCCTCTCCAATCGCATTCTCTGCCATGAAGGAATCCGAATCGAAAGTTGGTAGGACCAGACGCTCTAAACCAATCCCACCTCCACTTCCGGCAACCGCCCTCTTCCGCTCTTGATCTTTCTCTCGCAACTGCTCCTTAGAGGACATATACATTAGGCCTCTATGGTTTCTCCCCTGTTTCTTGCCCCAACTATCTCCCGAGTTTTTCCGTTGCAATTCGCGAGGAGGCGGAGTCTTTCCAGGTTCGATCGAAACGTTGCCAATGCTGCTCGCATCATCCCTATCTCTGGAACCGCCAGAAGAGACCGATGATGGCCTAGAGTTCCCTCGTAGAAACGATTTAAGGGGAACTGAATCTCGAGAAGATTTTGTTGACGCAGTCAGAGGCGAGAATCCCGAGGGAGGCTTTGCAGTTCGAATGACTGGCGGGCTCGCAGCAAGCTCGTCCAGCGATTCTTCTTGAACCAATTCGTGCAGCGAAGGCTGCTCGAATGCGCCGTAATCTATCCCAAAGCTTCCACCCGATGAGCGGGGTCCATTGCGTGGGTTCTGATAACCAAATGTGTGATATGTGCCAGTTGTCAAAGCCGGTGAAGGTAATGCCGAAGTCCCTGGGTTTTCGAAAAGCTGATTCGCAGGTGAGGATATAATCGAGAGTGATGTTATCAAGGACGAGATAACTTCTGGAGAGGCTGGCTGTACATGCACACGATTCGAAGAAGAGACATGAACCGAGGGGGCGGGGAGAGATTTTCGACGCCCATGTTGTCTTGAGCGACTAGGTATTGCAGGAGGGGTTGAATCCATGACGAAGTTTGCTCAGGCCGAATCAAAATAAGGAGCCTCTAGGATCAGGCGGCCCAATTCACTCGATTCAGTGTCAAGATTATCGTATCCAGCGGACCAGGAGAATGACAGGATGCTGCATCGACTCTCATGCAGTCGAAAGTCCAGCAATGTTTCAAAAGGCGAATTTGTTGGACGTGACGAGAACTTGACTCGATTGGGGTTTGAAGATGGCTATGCGCAATACGCCATTGGAGGGTGAAACTGCGAGCGATACTTGGGGGATTAGACGGCTGCGAAGAGCTTTGGTCAGTGCGCTCTTCTTTGATGTTGTTCATAAACAGTATAGGAGCATGCCATGATGTTGGCTCTCCTGAGGCAGGTTGGAAGGGACGTGACCACACCTTCAAGGGAGGAGGCTACTCCTGCAAGGCAAGACGTACAGCGGGCGTTCGCAGGGAGGGATTTCGAAGAATATCCGGAAATCCGACAACTCAAAAAAGGGAAAATAAAAAAAGCCGTAGAGAGTAGCAATGAGGGCACGAAACTGTAGTTTATCAAAGTTCAATGATAGAGTGACATGGTGCAAAAAATTAGCTGGCATGGCCAAAGTCGGTCCAGGCACGACTAGTCCCAAGAGGGTGGTTTCGGTAATTACCTATACCTACTGAACCTATTGAACAGGATGTCATGCAAGCTCTGGACAACACGATTCAAGGAGGATATGTGCGTCGCAAAGAATATTGACTTCAAGAAGAAAGCCGGTCTTATAAATCGATATGTGAACATGCATAGCAACCGGGGCGCGTGGAGCCCCGCTGTCCCGAAAGCCCAAAGATGAAGAAATCCCCAATCCAGGTTTCGGCCTTTAGGCACGTTTTGGATAGATAGGGGGGAAGGGGGTGCTAGAGAAATGGGACGAGCGTACAGGGGATTAGATGGCTGATACGAAGGCCAGCTAAACGGAAGAAGGCGGGAAACATGTGTATTTTTGAAAGACGATTGCAGTTGTTTTCTGAATCGGTCGTCGTCTACTGTAAACAGTGTTAGCTCGGCTATCGTCGTAATAGAGCTACCTCCGAATGGGCTTTCTGATGTCAAAACTACCACACACCACAGTATCCTCCGTATGGTAGTAGCGGCTCCCATCCCTAGTTGTCAATACTCAGAGCTGGCTGGCTCCTGGTTTGGCTGAGACAGGTGGTGGTGGTAGTAGTGTATGGGAATCTGATTGGCCCACTCAATGTTCACAGGGAAGCTCAGAAATCCTGCTGGCGGCAACTATGTCATATGTCATAGTGCTTTTCAAAAAGCATATTTTGCTACGGCAACTTAAAGGTGAGGTAGATAGTCTGATCAAGGAGTCTTGAGTTGCCTCTTTTGTCTTGGACTTTATCATCGTACCGACATCACTTCGGCTTCGGGCTTTTCTATAAATTCTAGCTCGTCTGAGATGGGTGCTACGCTCTCGCTCCCGGTGATTGGATACTTCCTCATGCCATCGCTCGGGACCTATTCAACGTCTCTGAATCTGCTCTTCTTTTACATGGTGAGAACTTACATAGTCCTGCTCTCTCAGAGGGGCTCGCTGATAGCCCATTCTAGACATGGAGCACACTTGTCCTGAGCCAACCTCCCCTCAAAGTGGAAATTATTGGAACTTTTGCTGTGCGAGTGTTATTCTTCCTCGTTCCCTCTTTGCTCTTTCTGATTTTTGACACGCTTGTGCCTACTCTTGCTGTAAAAATCAAGATTCAAGGCTCAGTCGCACTCCCAACTCGGGTTGCGGGAGGTCGAGCGTCGAGGCGAGGTCGAGGGAAACCGGCATGGTACAAAGTCATCGGACTCAGCCTATTCAATGTCTGTCTAGGCGTTGCGGTTCAGTCGGCTATTGAACTTCTTTTCACAGAAGTCTTGCATATTCGAAGTGCTTTGAGGGTGACAACCACGCTTCCAATGCCTTGGTCAATTGCGAAGGATGTAGCAAGAGGACTGATGCTTCGGGAAGTATGTACCCTACGTCGTTGATTCGCACTGCGTGTATTTATTTACCTTTAGAAGTAGCTAACAACACACAGGTCATTCAGTACTATCCTCACCATTTCATCCTCCATCCCCAGTCACACAACTTCCTCGGTACTCTCCATAAAACCTACTTTCACTCTGTCACCTCGCCGTTTTCCTTCGCAACGCACTACGACCATCCACTCACTTACCTCATCTTTCGTTTTCTTCCAACATACTTACCATCTCTGATATTCCGCGACCATCTCCTGACTTACCTCCTTCTCCTCTCTGTCATTACCTTGGAAGAAACATGCACCATGTCGGGCTATTCTAAGATGCCTGGTATCATGCTTGGTGGTCTTACTCGACGTCAAGATTTGCACAGCCAGTCACGAGGGAAAGGGAATTTCGCCCCTTGGGGGCTGCTTGATTGGGCACACGGTACGGGGATTGGAGGGGATGTGGTGGACGATTTAAAAAGTGAGGCGGACGAGCATAGGGTCAAGGAAAGAGGCGAAAGTGCGTGGAGTAATGCAAAGGAGAGCGGGAGGGAAACCATCAAGGGCTTTAATGGGAGGAAAAGTCGCGGGAGGAAGACATGACCGTTATGGGCATATGACATTTGGGCTTCACCGATGGTCTCGCTTCTTAGTGATGACAGTAGAAAAGTCTAAGAGGGACTTATAAGAATCTTTGGAAATGTTCTAGGTAACTAATAAAGTTTACTGGGTAGACTTTCTTGCCCTAATAAAACTCTCAAGAAGTCCTGGTGCAGCTCTGTTTCCTCAGAGCACTTGAGGACCTCCATATACCTCCTATCAACTGAAGTACCTCCTACCCCCACTTTCAACTCCTTCAAATTCTAGATGTACGCCGACTTCTCTATCCGGAGAGCTGAAATTCGTCCCTGGGTCTGTAATTGGATTGGGCAATTGCAATTAAAAATGGTGCTACGATCACGAGGTTCACGAGACTTTCTTTACCATTTGCATTTATCAGCACTGGATTTTTGACTCATTTGTGCACGCATTTCAGCTTTTACAACCTCAGGAGAGAATTATAATCTAGTAATATGTAGCTCCACTCCCAGAGGACAATTTTAACATCACACACTTCTCTTCTTTTCCACGTGAGAAGCATCGATGCTGCCGTCAGTTAACTCTTGTCAACAATTGAACCTTTTACCACGACATATGACAGCTCTTTTTTAGCAGGACAGGGTCGACTCATAGAGGTAAGGGCTTCTTTCTTCTACTTACGTGGATCATGACTCCGAGGATGAAACCCAATCACTCGCCGATATCTGCGCTGGGGGACAAGCTTGGAGTCTCTCAGCAATAGAATGAATGAAGAAGGAACTGAACAATTAAATCCAAAACTTGAAGTGAGGGCCTGGGTCTTGATTAAAGACAGGAAACTAATTCTGTGACATTTGAACACCCTTAGATGTTGACGGTTGTGGTGGAGCTTTTCCGGGCGCGATTATACCCCGCTATATGTACGTACTCCACTCCGCGAGAAGGCCAAAAAGTCTCGGCAAAGATCAATCTGCCTAGCGTCACACCACTTATAACAAGACGTCACTACTTCACTTCTACTCTGGCTTGACTTCAAGTGAGCTTTCACGGTGACTCTGGTCGGATTGTTCGGCCCACCGACAACGGACTACAGTATTCAGACGCTTCGAATTTACGACGATCTCTTGCGCTGCACGAGCGAGAACGCTCCCAAGATGGTCCTCGAGAATGCCTCTGTAGAGTCCGACTCCTTCACTGAGGGTGCTCCAACTTCTAATAGCGACCCTTACTTGGATTCCAACGCCAATACCAGAGCCCGATACTCGATTGAGAAGGGCAATCTGCCAAAGCCTGCTCCGATACTTAGCCCTCTGTTAGGCTACAACGATGCCTTCTTCGCAAAGGTTCTGGACTCGAAGTTCAAAATGGCTTCCGCTGCCCTTCATCGAGACCTTACCAATGAAGAAGCCGACGCTTTCGCATACTGGACCGCGAAACAATTTTCTATAATTTCTTACGGCACACCCCTAGGTTCTGCGGCGGGGATATGGCGCTGGTCTGCCACTGCTAATACATTTCGATTTCCATTTTATCAGCCATCTCCAACGTGGAACCCCAGTGCGGGCTTTCCCGCACCCAATACTTTGGTCAGAGGGCCACCGGCAGTCTATCTTTGGCAGGCTCTAAGATTGTTCGGTTATTCAAGTTTTGGAGCTTGGGTTTCAAAGATCCTGTTCGGGGGCTATTCAATGAGCGTGGCTACAGTGGGGGAATTATCAGATAAAAGGTTGAAGGGGTTTCAAGACGCTGTAAGGGCGCGGGCTCAGCAGAGCCGTGGTTCTTTGCCCGGCGGTGCCAGCCATCCCGGAGCGGCACAACGGCAACCAGGTATAGCTGGACGGCAGATGGGTACGATAGATGATGCCAGTCCCACAGGCGGTACGTTTGGGCATGAAGATGATGCTAGTCCGTTTAATGGCATATATGGTGATAATAGGGCGCAGAGTGATACGGAAACCCCGAGTAAGGGAAATGCACAGTTGCAAGGGCAGCAAGGACGGTGGCCTCTAGTTGGGGGAAGACCTTCTCCAAGCCAAACAAGGGCACCGGAACCGCAAGCTCATCCATCTGACGTATATGACGATGTTTCGCACACAGTTGGACACGGATCATCTGTAGAGACGGCAGCGTTGCAAGATTCTGCTTGGGAAAGACTACGGCGGGGCGAGAAACCAGCTCCTGTAACTCAAAAACCTAGCACAACACAGCCGCCGCTGAATCAAACCTCTTGGTTAAGAAAGCAGAACGATAGTCGGCGTGATCAAGGTTTTGGCGATAGTTTTACTTTCTCAAAATCGGAGGAGGAGCAGGCTTTTGCAAAAAGCGAAGCTCAGAAAGAGTTTGATGCTGGGGTTGAGCGTGAGCGAAAGGGGGGAAATTTTAGTAAGGGGGATAGCGATCGGAGATAATAGCGAGGTATCGTGTATGAATACTAAATCTGAGAAATAGGGAAATAGGGATGCAGCAGCTGTACTCTAATGAAATTTGAAAGGATAAAGCTCCTTTTTAATCCTAGAAGTATTTGAGAAGAGGTCCCAATTTCCTACCCTAGGCCCAGCATCAGTCTGCATTTTCCCAAAATTAAATACCATTATCAAAGGTATAGCGGATAGCTCTAAATTTCTCATCAGTCAATTCAGCTTGAACCATGTATGGTGTCGTATTACAAATTCCTCAGCTTGAAGTAATACAAATGAAGTTGGGAATTTCACAGAGATAGTTTGACACAGTCACGATATCTCGATTCCAAGCTTCAACGCCTATTAATTGAGAGCATTTTTTTATCCATTAAAGTCTGCTGATGATCAGAGACCTATTCAAAGTAATGCTTAGCGGAAGAGGAACTGACTATTAGTAGTTGTAGACTCGCGGAGGCGTTCAGCCCAGTTTATACGAAAAAGCTATAGAGCTATCGATTTTCAGGGGAGCTCTAATTTGCCCTAACTGTATTGGATCAAATGCGCCAAATAGCCAGACCCTTTACGACCGAGAGAGTCACTCTGGTGATACCTGTCCCTATCTTCCTTCTGGAGTAATTCCGTGCTACCTTTTCTCCGCATTCGGGACTCAGGTCACCCAATTAATGTTTGGCAGATACAGAGCAACCATAACCATAGGTCCAGAGGACGACACTTGAATACGGTCGGACTTACTGCTTGGAAAGACACGGCGGCAACAAACGCGCTGCGCTGCGGGCAGAACCAACGAACCATCTCGCACCATTTTCCTCTCCCTGTCCTCGTATATTGTGTTCTATAAAGATAAAATAGGGTTTCGTCCCAGATCATCATCTTCGAATCTTGACAATGCCCAAGTATCATCACCCCGGTAAGGTTTAGCCCCCCTCTCTGCAAAAATCCATTACTAACGCAGAAAGCAGCCGTTCACACCTCCCCCCTTTTCTCCCGCTCACTCACCATGCCTTCGCCCCGTCGCGTCAAGCTGTTCTCCCTCCTCGTGTTCCTTCTTGTCGTTGTCATGCTCTTCTACACATCATCCATTCGCCAGCAAGGATCCGAAGTAGGTGATTTCTACGAGAAAACCATGGCAGGCCTGAAGGAGAAAAGTGCATCGGCGGGCGCTACGATACCCGAAGATGGGGGGAAAGATGACGAGGAAGT
The DNA here is from genome assembly GCA_000328965.1 of Ascocoryne sarcoides NRRL 50072. Classification (NCBI taxonomy): domain Eukaryota; kingdom Fungi; phylum Ascomycota; class Leotiomycetes; order Helotiales; family Gelatinodiscaceae; genus Ascocoryne; species Ascocoryne sarcoides. The sequence continues at coordinate 1,855,812 of KB205941.1, forward strand.
TGCGAAGCAGATGGCGGCGGGATTGAAGGAGGCTGCTACGGTCGCAAAGAATAAAGCCAATGCTAAGGCCCCAAAACCTGATCCTCCAAGTGCACTTGTTGGAGTTGGAAGTGCTGCCGAGGGAGCAGAGAAGGGAGCGGCGGGCCGGAAGAAGATCGCTGTCGACGAAGAAAAACAAGAGCCTATCGTCGAGGAGACAGAGGAAGAACGTGAGCTTGAGGCTGAGCTTAATAATATTTTGAAGAAGGCTCCTGGTGATTATTTCTCTGCGTATCCTATCATAGCAAGGCTGATCATGTGGTAGTTATCATATTCTCGAAATCTTACTGTCCTTATTCTCGTCGAGCAAAAGGTATTCTGCTAGAGAAATATACTATTGACCCGGCGCCATTTGTTGTTGAGCTTGATCAGCATCCTTTAGGTGCGAAATTACAGGCTAAGCTTGGGGAACTTACAGGCCGAAGGACGGTTCCCAATGTTCTTGTTAATGGAGTCAGTATCGGTGGTGGAGACGATGTGGCAGAGCTGGACACGAACAAAAAGCTAGCCGATAAAATTAAGGAGTTGGCTGGGAAGAAAATTGTCGAGATGGCTTTACGACCCATAGAGACATCTGATGATGAGCATGGTCTGTGATAAGGCAACTTAGCAAGCAGGACATACTCGACAAGCTTCCCCGAGACCTTCAGACATTAATATATTGAAGTACAGCCACCAGCGCAATTGCTCTATATTAATAGCCCGGCTTTTGTTCAATGATAGGTCATCGGGATAGAAAATAGAAGGATTGAGTGTTAGCATGAAGTTGGCAGTACTTGGATAGCATTTTTGGGCGTTGGAGGGGAGAGGGGGAAGCAACTCAGGAATACATTCCTCAAGCGGTGTTTTGGTTTGGGCTGGAGGGAGCACCACCGGCCTTCTTTGTATAGATATACCTAGGGAGCATTGAGGGACTTGCCTAGCCCCTAATAGAGATCCCTCTTGAGACACCCTAGTCGAGGCCTGTTCCGCACGAGATTTTGGGAAGCTTCGTTAAGATAAATTCTCTATATCCAAAAGTGGCTTCCTCCAAATTCGCATGGCCTGTTTCAAAGGTTTATTCTCAAAGATCCATTATTCAAGGTACGACCAGAGGATATCGAAAATAGTACCGACATGTAGACAGGTCCACACTCTCGAGGATTCATAATCTTCTTTGCAGAACTTCTTTCAGTTACATCATCAGTCCTACAAAGGAGGCGTGCTAAATGTCCGACTATAAACCTAGCTCCAAACACCTATTCTGGAGCTTTCCACAATGTCCCAACCAACGTACATCTGATCCAAAATTACTCGGTGCTCCTTCTCTGTATCTTGGGCGAAGGGGGTTAGGAGACCTTTAGGCCATCAATCTTACCTCGCATAGCTTCAATTCGGAAAGAAATCATTGACCTCTTTTTGCAGGCATGAAACCCAGAGGTATAGAGCTCACATGTACCGTGAATACTCAGCTAATGAACAACGGCTTATTATTTTGCACTTCTCAAAACTCTACGACTTCGAGGAACCCCTTTATGACCCAATTACTAGATGCTTTTTCCGTCTACCCACCAAGGAGGAAACCCTTGTTCACAAGGAGGAACGAGATCCGCCATTATAGAAACATCATGTTTATAATGTAGAGAGTATAAGGATGGCTCATCATAAAACCGCAGGAGGGGAGCAAGGAGGAGAAAAAGACGAGGACGCTAAAAATAACGACGACTCTCAAGAGAGACTAGAGGTACAATCTTATCCAAGAAATATTTCTAGATGTAGTTCAGATATCCGAGTTGCCAATCCAGATTAGACCTACTGCAATGAAGTCAGCGAGGCCCCCGTAGACCCAGAGAGGAAAATGCTTAGCGACGGTAACGTAGTCCTCCATAAAGGTCTCAAGTAAAGTGCAACAGCTTAATTATTAATTTAGAATAGAGGTTTTTGTAGAATCCATTGAACTTCTTGGCCTGAAAGAAGTCCCTTGTACATCGGCTCGGCTATCTACTTAGCTAGGGCTAAAAGAGTCGTCTAGCAATTTAATACTGGTGAAGCCCGCAGCTATTCTTAGCCTTACGCTCCTCATGGCCGATTATGGTGGTAACCAAACCCTTGACTCCAAGGTCCGCGATAACTCAAATCAGTCACAACTAAGTTTGTATTGCTACCTTCTACCTTTCGCCTGTTTCTAGTTTAGTTTCGCCTATGCCAAGAATTTGGGATACTTTTCGGGTTTCGATTTTCGATTTTTCACTTGGTTCTTCGGTTTTCTGTTAATTGGCAACCGAAGAGTAACACTTGGCGATGTGTATGAACCAGAAAAGCATGAATATACCATCGGTCTATGAGATGCAATATCAGTTTGCAGGTCCGTTCTTGGTCCCTTGTACAGTGCAAAGGTTGGAGATCCCTCCATAAACGATTAGGGATCTATTTGACTCTCCAAATTCAATCCTGTTGACTGTCATTCTTTTATATCTGCATGGGGCCACTTGAATATTTTTCAAGGGCATTTATCGTTTCAGCCTTGCAATGATGGTCTTTCCCTGGTTGGTATCTTCCTGGGGGCTATGATAGGTCATCCATCTTCATGCAAAACCACTAATTCGACAATAATAGCAACATCAAGTCTGGAATTTACCTTCACCCGCTATTGTTGGAGCTTTCTTCATCCCATCCATATTTTCTGAATGGCTCAAATATCTCGCGTGCATACGATCACCAACGCCCAAGAAGCAGAATGAAATGAGTTAATAATAGCCAAAAAAGATAAAAAATACATGCAGTACCAAATCCTGTTTTGCCAGCACAGAATTGGAATGGGGAATTCAGATTGCTAGGCTTCGAGCGGGCGTAATTCCTCCATTGATTACGAGATAGTCCTTAGTAGTCGGATTAGGCGAGTGTATAATCCTGCTAGAGTTAGTAGGAGTGAGCTTTTCCTCGATCTGTTACGATAGGATGTTAATTTTCAGACCAATACAAAATCGAGTGTTTAATTACTCTTGCTTAGTACACTAGTTGTCCTAACAGTTTAATGGGGCCTGATGCGATGTCGTGCTTTCAACCTTGATGGGCACCTCCAGCTTGAACCGACAGCTCCCTGTATTTCTTATCGTCACTGAATAGCCTGATACTTTACTGCCACCTTGGACTCAAATCCTATCAGATGTGAAGTGATTCGCAAGTATATGCCTAGGAGTCGCAGCCATGACCACGTTTACTAAGGCTCTACTCTCAAGTATCACGTTGGATACCTGCCAATTGCTAGGGACCAACTTGACTTGGCAAGGAAAGTACGAGACTAACTCTACAGTCTCGGCTGTTTTTCTCTCTCTCTTGCCTTTCTCATTTAGCTATATCTGGGTGGCTTGCTCTTGCCCTTCCAGGTAAGTTATGGGGCTATGGGGTCGTTGACTTTTGTCTCGTCGTCTTTCACACTCCCTCGTAATGTAACAAACTTATTGAAGCAGTTATCATAGCACTTTTATTTGCATTCTTCTTAACCTCTGTTTTGCTCCCTCGATGCTACGTGCTCTGACAGACGGCTAATTCTTACGTCTTAACATTCTCGAAACCAGCTTTACAAAATTCTGTGGCTCTGCTTGCAGGATCACGATATTCGCAAGAGATTTGAGTGCCCAATGGGAGGCCAAAATCTGTTGAGGAGCAATGGTGGACATGAATTGGCGCCAGAGATCTGTCTGCGGATATCCGAGTGTATGATAGAGTCCGAAGCCAACGTAGTACTATCTCTCCTCCAAACATCAAAGGTCAGTGTTCCCTGCCCAAAAAATAGCCATCCATAGAGCTTTCTAATGTAAAGTAGTCTTTTTTTGTGTTGCTCAAGACGTACGAACGATCGATCTGCATAACACTTTCGAAGGGGAGCCATAAATTTGACTATGTCAATTCAATCCAAGAGGAGATCACATCTTCAAGAACGCACCTTGAACTCTTGACGGTTAAAAGACTGACATATGCATGGCTCAACGAGCTTCAATTTCGGCGGACCATAATGGCGGTTCTATTAGATCATGAACTTACAGAGATGGGCGATCTTTCACACAGCTGGCCTAGCCTCAATGTTCCACTGCCAGAGCTAAAGAAACGGACATTACTATTCAAGAAACAAGCCTTTCTTCTTCTCTATAAAGTTGTCGATTCCATGGCTACATTACCTTCAACGGATATATTGTTTCACCGAAGGCAGCAAGCCATATTTCTAGAGGGTATAACCATCGTAGAGCTAGCAACCTTGGGCGTAATGGTCGAAGTTATGGGGCAAGGATTTTTCACTATGACCTTGAATTCTCTCAACGTTACAAAACCATCAACTGCGATATCAATGTGAGTTCTCGATTTCAACAAAACTACAACGTCGGCTCTGATAAATTTCAACATTGGAGGTTCTAAGCTGAATTTTCGGCATCGAGCTCACTGCAAAGCCTTGGCTCTAGCAACCACATTTTTTTGCATTCAAGACGATGCTGACTTTTTGATAGGCAGTACCTAGGCCATCCTACCGATGACCATCGGGTACGTGAATTCATGTGCGTATTCGAGGACTTAGTTCAGCAGCATGGACCGTTTTATGCGTGGGCCTACATCCAGGGATCAGGAACCTCCTGGGCAACAGCAGTGGCGGCCATGGAGCAAGGGTTGGCAAATATGGACGCGTTTGAGCTCGGGCATACTATGAGCTATGCTAGCCTGCAAAGCGTTGTATGGAAACTTTTCTGTCGGAAAAAAGGTTGTGATTTGGGTGGAAGTTGGAGGGAGGCGAAGGAGCTGGTCGAGAACGAGATGAAAGAGTATGTCATCCAAAAAGCATGATAAAGTCTACGACATTGATTAGCGAATAATGAATAGTGAATAAAAGTACGTATCAACTCTAACACGGTCTTAGGCGTGCATATGCCTCAAGTGTTTGCACTATACTATGATCACCACACTAGTGATATCTGGTGCATGCATGTATGTAGGTACATCGTGACTAAGCCGCTTGCCTTGGACTTCATTGGCTAATAATCCAAGGCTGAGTAGACACAGGGCAACCTCGGCTTCCGTTTTATATTCATTCTATTCTAAATCCAACCTTCAACTCCCCAAACTTCACCGAGGCCATCCAAAATGTTGGAACCAGTCCAACCCCACCTTTCTCGAGACTCGCGGTCTAGATCCAGATCTCCGCACACTCATGACTCTCACCAACGCTCTCGTCGAACCCGCTCTCCTCACCCGCATCAAAACACTCACACACATATTCACCACCCCCGTCAACACAGACACACCCCGGACGTTCCACATCCCAGTCTCCCCTTCTCCTCACGCCAGCTTAGCAAACGAGACTATGAAGTCTTCAAGCCAATGTTTGCGCAATATTTGGATATACAGAAAAACAAGATACTTGCAGATTTAGATACTATCGAGGCAAAGGGGAGATGGAAGAGCTTCATCGGAAAGTGGAATAGAGGGGAACTGTCTGAGGGCTGGTATGATGCAGAGACATTGGCGAAAGCGGTGATATCTGAAAAGGAGCGTGGGATGAGAGAAAAGAGCGAAGAGAAGCCGCAGCTGAGAAGTGCAGTAAAGGAAAGCGATAGCGACAGGGAACAGGAAAGTGACGGATCTATTGGGCCTGCACTACCCGGACAAGAAGGCAGACCGAGAGGCAGAATGGGACCTACAATACCGAACACGCAAGATTTAAGACTGAAAAGAGGTGTGTTAAGTCTCTACCAATTAACCAAGATTTTGTACTCACAAATTTCCTTTGACAGAAACGGAGGTAGAAGATAGTTTGGCTAGCCGAGATGATATAAGATTCGCCCGGAAAGTCGACCGCAAAGAACAGAAAGCCGCTCTCAACGAACTAGTCCCTCGTGCCGAAGCTGGCACGCGAGAACGTCAACTTGAGAAGAAGAAGGAACTTAATGAGAAAATGAAATCTTTTAGAGAGAAGAGTCCTGGAGCCGTAGAAGTACCAGACACGGAATTGATGGGTGGTGGTGATGGGGCAGAGGAGTTTAAGAAAACGAAGCAGGATTTTGAGAGGAAGAAGAATGAGAGAGAACTGAGGAAAGAAGAAATTTTGAGGGCTCGACAGGCGGAGCGGGAGGAGAGGCTCCAAGAGTACAGGGCAAAGGAGGAGGGGACTATGGAGATGTTGAAGGCGTTAGCGAAACAGAGGTTTGGATGAGAACTGCGGCATTTTGAAACCTTGCCATTTTCAAAGAAGAGCCATGACACTTTAAGTAGGTTGAAGCTATAACGGGGACCATCTATGAATCATTTCAACGATCTAACCCTATTAGGTAGGTGCCCCAAGCACGATCAATGCCTGAAATCTATCTAATTATGCAGGTCAATTTTCTGAGTAGCAAGGAAGCTCCCATTGATGGTCAAACTTCGTTACCACCAGATATTCCCACCAGACTCTTGGGGAGTGGGAGCTCGAGCCTATACAATGCCGGGAAGCATCGCAACGAATAGCTTCTTTTGCTTGATGAGGATATTCTACCGCCGAGTGGGTTTACATAGGGTGCAGCCAGTGAGATATCTCTGCGAGCATTTTTATACATGTAGACAATACCAATGAATACAGAGATACTTAGACTTTATCCTCTCAGCTTTAAACTTTCATATTAGGTATAGCCCGGCCTTGAGTACTAACAAGAGGCTATCCTCGCTTCTGGATATAGAAGCCGAAAAGGAGTTAGTTGCCTCGACAAGTAGCTTAAACATAATAAAGTATTACACAGGGGTACACCACCTGATATATTGCACATAATAGGACTTCCTTCTTAACCAAATATTGTGGATCATTAGACTACCACTATATATACTACTTTGATCTTATGTCTGGATAACAATCTCCCCGTTAGTGCCAGTCATATCCCCGTTCACCCATCGACTCCCTTCAGCGGCCAACCAGGCCACAATTTCTCCTACATCGTCTGGAGTTCCAAGCCTGTGTTCTGCAGTAGTCGCGCTTTTTGCTGCTGCCCGAGCCTCGCTGTCGGGAGCAGTATTATCAGTGATTGTGGGACCAACCAGCACTCCGTTCACCGTGCAATGATACTTCTTTGCCAGCTCTTTCGCCCAGCTGCGTGTCAGCGAGTCAATCCCGGCTTTTGAGCAGGAGTAAAGCTGGTAGCTTGGCGAGTTGATGTGGCCACCGATGGACGAAATATTGATTATTCTGTTGGCTGCAGGGCCAAAATATGGAAGTATTGCTTTGACGAGAAGAATAGGTGCTCGAATATTGACATGCGTTATACGATCAAAACTCCCCGGATCGAAATCCTCCACTCTCGTCGGTCCGTGGGGCTCTAGTAGTGCTGCGTTATTGACCAAGATCTCAATCGTTTCCACTTCTAGCCCTTCTCTTGCCGCTTTGACGATCCTATTTCCACTGTCCGCATCGTCTAGGTCGCATTGAATAACGCAGGACTTGCGCCCCAAAGCTCGGATTTGCTTGGCTACGTTCTCCGCTGCCTCGGTGGACGAGGAAGATATGTATGCAATGGCAACGTTGGCACCCCGTTCCGCAAGGGCAACGGCGAGATGGGCGCCAATGCCACGGGACGATCCGGTTACGATGGCCGACTAGGAAATAAGTGTGAGAGATGGAGGAAGAGAGGCCGAGATATCTCTTGCGGAAGACATGATTTTTGGTTCGAGTAGTTCAGACTAGACAAAGCAGCATGGATCTAGAAACAAGATAGCTTTCAAAATGAAATTTACAACCTGTTGCAACTAGCAGTCTGATGACTAAGTGGGATATTATACAGTAACCGCAAGTGTGCTGCGGAGTTCCGAACCTCAGCGTCAACGCCAATAAAAGTACTTGAGTGACCATCCATCACGTATTTTTCTCCGCGGAGCAGGCCATCTACTGCAATGGCTTCCAATCAAGATGGGAAGAAGACATATGTCGCCGGGCATCTTTCCAGCTTAGAGCAATTCTTCAGCAAGCAATAAAATCGCAAAGCCCGCCTCTGCCATCGTCTTGAGCCCTTCCCTCCTATTCTTCTATTTTCTCCAAGGTCGGATCGGATCCTCGTCGCAAAAACACCAGGCCGGCATATACAATGGCTACCAGATATCTCGTCAAAGCTCCCGAGGAGCTTGGTCTCGTCTCTCTATGGACCTCTACCATCGACACGAAGCTCCTCTGTATTCAAAGATTTGTCCGACTCTTTGCATATGGAGGATCCACGCTCATTCTCGTGGCGTACCTCTCTGCATTAGAGATTTCCAAGACCAAGATTGGCCTTTTCATGACTCTCACCTTAGCAGGGGATACTATGATCAGCTTCGCCTTGACCCTATTTGCAGATGCGCTGGGACGAAAAGCTATTCTCAGCCTAGGAGCGGTTTTGATGGCAGTCTCTGGGATTGTATTTGCACTATTTGGAAACTATTGGGTGCTCCTTATCTCTGCCATTGTTGGTGTCATCAGCCCAAGGTATGCTCTCAAAAGAAAAGCCGAGGAAGGTTGCTAACACAGTAGTGGAAAGTGGAAACGAAATAGGCCCATTCCGTGCTATCGAAGAGTCGACGCTGGCACAGCTCACGCCAGCTGCCAATCGGTCAGACATATATGCTTGGTATTCGCTAATTGGAACCGCGGGGACTGCTTGCGGCATGGTTGTATCGGGCTGGACGCTACATTATCTGATGGAAACCTTGATGTGGGACGAAATCAGAGCGTACAGAGCTATATTTATAGCATATGCTATCTTTGGACTCATAAAGTTATGCCTCGCTTTGTCACTCAGCGAAGCCGTCGAAGCGGAGAAGAAGGGAAAACCAACTCAAGACCTAGAAACTGCACCACTCCTTGGAGAAGTCACAGAGGGCGAAGAATCCAAGCACAATCAGAATTGGTTCTTGTCAAAGTTGCCAGAGATCAGCCCTAATAGCAAAACTATTGTCTTTAATCTTTGTCTCCTGTTTGCGCTCGACGCCTTTGCATCAGGCCTTGCTCCATTGTAGGTTTCAAATAGGTGGTAAGTAACCCACCCACATGCTGATGCTTTTCAGATCCTGGGTCACATTTTTCTTTCATGAGAAATTCAACCTCAGTCCAGGAAAATTGGGATCCTTATTCTTCACTACTAGCATCATAGCTGCTGTCTCAATGCTGGTAGCGTCATCGATTGCCAAGAGATTTGGCAATATCAAGGTACGTGCTTTACATTGATTATTGGATCTTTCTAACAGATATATAGACAATGGTCTTCACACATTTACCTTCTGCCATTTCCCTCGCCCTCATACCTGTGCCAAATTCTCTGCCCTTTGCAATGCTATTCCTCATCCTTCGTTCTTGCACTCAGTCGATGGATGTAGCGCCACGCTCGGCCTTCCTTGCAGCAGTAATACTCCCACATGAACGCACAGCTGTCATGGGCCTCATAAATGTTGTCAAGACTTCTGCACAGAGTCTTGGGCCTCTTATAACCGGTGTCCTAGCGGAAAACAAACTGTTTTGGGTTGCATTTATAGCGGCAGGTAGCTTAAAGGCAACATATGATTTAGGCATGCTAGCTGTGTTTGCAGGGTATAAAACGCACGAGGACCGAGCAGACGAAGAGCGGCTGGCTGAGGAGGAGAGGGCAAGGGAAAATGAAGCCCCCAGTGAACGGTAAGCAAGCCGCTATCGCGGTTGGCAGGAGCACCGATGAAACCAATTTTTCTATGCCATTTTGGCAGATATTAGCGGTCTTAAGATTTCGCAATCATTAAGTGTGTACATTATTCCTCGTTGTGTATTGTTAGGATTCAAACAATACTATAACAACGGCCGTTTTGCCCCTCCATGTTAAACGGCATCACATGGTCTCCTAAACGCATGACGCAGATTTTCAACAAGACACTAATAAATGTCTGGACTCTACATTGCAGAATTTCAAACATGAATACCCTTTTCGTTTTTATGCTTGTGTTCCTGTCTGATCCAAACACAAAGTAGTGGTCAAGTTCAAATGCAAGTTCTAGTAGCTTCGAGTTATGTTCGCGATTTTGTTGCACATCGCAAGTAAGGGTTCACTTTGTGGTTTTAGCCAGGGTACTCCTGGATAAATTGCCGCATGCTGTTACTGTCACGGGAACTTGTCGCCACTCTGACTGGCAGATTTGCACATGATCTGTTGTTAGAGTATAGCAATCAGAAAGTATTAAACATCTTTTGTAGTTTGTGATTGGTTCAGTAGGGGTTTCGGATTTAGCTACTAAATTCTCATATAAGAAATCCAGAGACCTACCTCTATTTTATTTTATTAAAATGAGTTCTCTCCCCATGTGTGGAAAACCCTATAGTTTAGCCCTTTGTTTTTAGAATCAAATACACTTACTCTGAGTTTTGAAGTATAAGTAGGCAAACTATTATCATTTACTTGTTACACTTAACATCGAAGCCAGAAAGACGTAGTCTGTAAGCCTTTATAATAACAAATGCCACGACGTTTATATAACCAAGATCTGAAGAATTTCACGCATTGTGCATTTAAAATATTCTCAAGTAATCTATATGGAGATCTCACAGGGCGAAACGATGCAGGACATTCTAGTTATGCTAGTATAAGCCGTGTGTACTTTTGTACTAAGATAAATAGCATACGACGAAAAGTGGTAGTAAGAAGCTATACAAAAGGTAATTCGTATCCCTAGTAGGCTGACTTCAGCACGTTAAAAAAAAAAGGCAAAACTCTAGCAAATTGTACTAAAAATAGCTCGGGGAGTCAGCCGATAGGGTAGTAGCTGAGGTAGTGCTATTAACATCTAATCTAGTAACTAGCCTACCTAGCCTAGCATGAAGGTTGATATTTAACAATAGGTTTAATACAAATCCCCTTCTTAATTTTAAACGAGCAAATATGGAATTGAACTCAAAACCGCAAAATAATCACGTCTCTTAGATATTATAAGTTCCCTTTCCTTAATAATAATAACTATAGATATAAGAAGTCATTTTATTTTATTCCTTCGCCATATATTATATCACCTCTATTTCAAACAATCTGTCCTAAAACCTTTGTCTCTTACGATTTAAGTATACTAATGTGTGCTTCTTCTGCCACTTTACTATTTTTAAGATTAATTAGTGAGCTTCTTAAGTCTAAGACTATATGTCCTGCATATAACCAACTTTGCCCTCGTGAAGTATTGTGAGGAGGTAAGCATCATGCTAAAACCCACATCGTTAGTATTACCATATATGGGAATCCTTGGATAAACTTTATGCTTGCTTATTACAACTAGTTGTTTTCGGTGCCACACAGAGAACAGCACACTGAAAGGACAACTTTCTAGGTTTTAAGTCTCTCTCCTAATCGATGTTCTCAAACTTAGGCCCTACAAGTTATAAGCCTGATTCTGAGGTAATATGATATACACCGTACTTGTTAGTATTAAGACCGTCTCTGAATATAAGGGCGATACTTTGGCAACAGTCGGATTTATTTCGTGGCATCATACAGTTAATGATATATCAATTAACATTTTGATTTCGGAAATATTCTTACTGGGCTGTTATAACACCAAGGTCTAAAGCTTGTAAATATCAATTCTGAAACTGAAGGCAGATGTTCTGGGACTCGTATATCGAACAATATTGAAAAAATTCTTCCAATTCTCCAGAGAATATGTTGTATGGAAAGTTCATGTTGCCTATGTGCTCATCAAAAACCCGGCTGTATGTTTCTATTTGCTCTACAACACTTATGGACATAGATATTCCCTCTCCCTACATGACTACGCCAATTATGCCAGGAGATCTCCTCTGAGCTCGCTGATACTCAAGAAGTTCGGCTATATAACCCTTCCGAGAATTTGAACCCTACTTAGTCTTTCATCAACCTACAACCTTAGGCTATCCTTAGCCTAGTTATCGAAGAGACCGTCAGGACAACCGAAGCGAATGGCCGGGGCTCGCGAATAGATCTAATAGTTTGCTGATTATTAGGCAAGACCCATATTCTAACCATGAGTCAACCCTGAATTAATTATCCTCCTCAACCCAACATCTCGCCAAAACCGCTCTACTTCTTTCCCAAAAACGTTTCTAAGATCTAGCAACTCATTCAGCCTCATCGTGTCGTCCCCAGCCATCCCTGGCTCTGCAAATTCTAGCACGATAACGCTGAAGCTAATGTACCAATTCCTCATGCCGTCTTTAGCTAGTATAGCACCCAACATACCTAGCCACATAAGAAAGGGCGTGCCAGACTCCCAGATACTAACCCGATTCAACGCTTCTCGCAATTGCGCAAGTAAGATGACAGGACCCGTAATTGAGTGTGGGAATTCCTCAAGAATAGATTTAACGAAGAGCAGCCCTCCAATTCGATATGCTTTCTCCATCGGATTCTCTTCCACCCCTGCCGCTAACGTCTTCGGAAATGAAAGGAATTTAAATTCGATGTCGTACAAATCCTCAGAGAACGCCTCGGGATCGAGGGTGATCTTAGGTCTTAATTGGACGAGACGTATCGTTTGGGAGAAAAGAGATAGGTCAATCATGATACTGATAATTCGCTGCGAGATTTTGCAACTGGTGAGTAGTTTTGTCATAGCTAGCTGTGTGCTTTCTTTCTTATGTGGAGGGAGTATGGACCATATTGGAGGGAGGGCCGAGCGTTGAATATGAAGATAGGGCGTTGCTCCATAGTCAATAGCACCCGTCACATCAGTGCTAGTGCAACTCAGCATTTTCTCTCCCGAACTTGCGTTGAGTATGAACTCTTCTTACCGTCTTAGTTTCACGTACATAAGCCGAGGAAGAGAAGAAAAGCCTCCCCTTGTGGCAATAATGTGCTTCAGGGCTTTCATATGAACATGCCATCGTTCTTGACTGCCCATTACTGCCTCCCCAAGCGCTAAGCATGATATTGCGCCTACGGTTGAGTCTCCCATCAACTCGCTTGGACTACCTAGACGTTTTTGCAAGATATTCATAGCCTGAGTTTGGTGATAAATCATATCTCTCGACTCTGTCGTCCCTTTTAGAAGTGCGACATAGGTGGCAGCGGCATATAACAGTGTGTGCAACATCGCAGCATCGGCTACTGCAAAGCGAAACCATTCTGGAGAGCGAAGAGGATTGAATTTTAGATACTTTTCGAGGGAGAACATCCTGATTGGGGCATAAGCCAAATATGTGCTGAGAAGCTGATGCATGTGTGGCTGCATCTGAATTGGATACTCGGAAATTCCAAGGGCTGTCCCATACCCAAGGGACGTTGGCTTATTGACAGGAGCGAAGCTAGACCTCTGATTTCTCGCATGCTTTCGAACAAGACTGCGGATTTTCACGTCTCGAGTCTGGTTTGGCTTGGTGGTATTGATAAATTGATAGCGACATCCTACAGGTGGTTTGACGACTTTGGAAGATACGCTCGGAGGGGTCAAGTATTGCTTTAGTTTTAGATCAGGGGGAAGCTGACTCGACGGAAGTCTATCCTTTTTTGAAGGCCTCCAACCCTTGTAGATTTCCACAACTGGTCCGTCTTTGGCTATTAAATTAAGACCATCCATTTTGCGCACCTCAAGGATTCAGTATTTGATAGATCTTTAAGTGTCTTATGCTGCGATAAAGAAGATCCCAGGTGGCCAAAATGCTTGCGATGTGTAAGCTGTCGTCTACGCCACCAGAACATCGAGGACAAGGATCGAATTGCAAAGGTGGGGAGACGGAGACTTCTGTGTCAGGTGGGTTGGGGTTGGCCAGCTTAATAGTTGTTCCCTTCCGAACCGAACGAGGTTCTCCGATCACTTGTAACATATCCAGAAGGTTAAAAAGCTGTATTATATGTGGCTTGGCTGACTCCCTATATCATTTATACCAGTAGTACTTTTCTGAACCCAAAATGTAAGATGTATTGACACTATTACTGGGTATTGTTCACCTGTCACAGTTCTAATGTTTAGTAATCGAATCTTAGGCAGGCGAAAGGCTGCATTCCGTATGCATTTCGTATCCCTAGGAAATTAATGCTACTTCAAGAGTCTTGTCTTGTAGAGCTGATTAAAGACAAGCCAAAACGATTAGCAATTATAGTATGCTAATAAATAGAATGCCTTTATATAAGAGCATGCTTCATTCTTTGAATGAACAGTAGTAACTCTAAAAACGCCCCTGATAGGATCCTATATCCAAACCGCGTTTTTATCCCTAGTCGGGAGTTTGCTTTGGAGAGGCTAGCAATACCCTACTCAAATTGTGAAGTGCAATACCTCCTAAATACTTTTGAAGAGACACTACTAAATAGATTGATCGTCATATTTAGAACTTTATGACATACAGAGTCGGTCAGCAAAGAGAATCACTAACCTATAGAGACTTGCAATTACAATAGCACATGCATCTTCTAAAAGTTTACATTTAAGAAATATATTGTCCCACCTTGCTTAAGGCCGTTAAGGAGGTTTTAGCTTCTCCGAGGGGTTAGACCGCTACAAAAAGAATTACAGACCTCCCCCACCAGTCACACGCTGATCAACCAATCGGAGCGCCATGGATTATCAATTCCCACCATTTCTTTCTAGCACCTGGTCCTCTTCGACTCCGCGGAATAGTGAAAGTTTGAGAGAACCTATTGGCACACAACTATGAGGGGGTGTGTATTCCGGAGAAGCAGATCTCATGCCGAGGATGTTCAACAGTCGAGTGTACATGACGGAAATAATCTGCTGCCGCGAGTTGGCAATGCTATGTAGGCTGGAGGGTCCCTTATTCTATCCTCTCGTTCTTCTTCTTCTTCTCCCTGTCTCTCTTGCTCTACGATATTTGATGTATTCCCGTGGGTTGTGAGAATTAATAATATAAACAGGAACGATGCCGGATGATTCGCAGTTTCAAGTTCCTGCCCAGGAGTCCAATGAGTCTCCAATTCAAAATGGACCATGCGGAGTGAAGGTATCAAGCACACCAGAGCCACGGTGGCACAAGAAAGAAGATTGTGGTTGTTGGGTTGGGAATGGTAGGAATCAGCTTTATGTGAGTACAATACTCCGCCACCGATTACCGAGCGCAAAGATAGAATACCGCTAAAAATTATGCAGTGAGAAGCTGATGAAGCTCGACGTGAAGAGGCGAGAATATGACATCGTTGTTATTGGGGAAGAGCCGCATCTGGCATATAATCGAGTGGGATTAACGAGCTTCTTCCAACACAGAACAGCTGATAACTTATATCTTAACCCTCAGTAATGGTACTCTAATGTTCCTGAAGGCTCACTCAACTATCACATCAATACCCAAGTCCTTGAGATCCAGCCTGAACACAAGATAGTCTCTTGATCATCGGGCGAAGTGGTTCCATACGATATCCTAGTACTAGCCACTGGATCTAATGCCCTCCTTCCAGATCACACACCTGGCCATGATGCAGAAGGTGTTTTTGTACACCGCAAAATTGAAGATCTTCAGAGTCTCATTGAGTTTTCAGAAGAGAAAAAAGGGACGTTTGCTCTAGTAGTTGGTGGGGGGTTGCTTGGTCTTGAAGCCGCTAAGGCTATGATGGATCTCGAAGTTTTTGATAAAATCAAGCTCGTCGAACGAAATCGGTGGGTGCTGAGCAGACAGCTCGATAAAGATGCGGGTGGAATGGTAATTGAGAAGGTCCAAGATTTGGGAATTGAGGCACTGCTAGGTAAACGGGTAGAAAAGATCGGGGTCACTGTGGACAATTCTGTGAAGGAGGTTGTGTTTGAGGATGGCGAGAAAATTGCGTGCTCTACGATCTGTTTTGCCATCGGAATCAAAGCTCGAGATGAGCTTGTACGAAAAGCACGTATCAGGTGTGCCGACCGAGGTGGTATTATTGTTGGGGATGACCTGAGGACGAGTACCGAGAATATCTACGCTATTAGAGAATGTGCAAGTTAGGAGAACCAAACATTTAGCCTCATTGCTCCAGGAATTGAGATAGCAGATGTGCTTTCCTTCAACCTCACACAAGCGAAAGTTCACTCGTATCGAAAATTCAGAACACCAGATCTAAGTACGAGATTGAAGTTGGTGGGTGTCGAAGTCACAAGTTTCGGGGACTTTTTGGCAGACCAAGCTGATCCACGAAATCTACCAGTACGTGTAAGGGAGAAGTTACAACCAAGTCCAGATGTTTTGAGCACGATTAATGGGGTCTCTCCACTGTCATTAGTCAAAGCTCTGACATACAAAGACCCATTTCAAGCCGTCTATAAGAAGTATCTGTTCACACCAGATGGTAAGTACCTACTGGGAGGAATGATGATCGGAGACACCAAGGACTACGTAAAGCTTGTTTCAATGGTCAAAAATCAAAAACCGTTAGATGTTCCGCCTAGCCAATTCATCCTCGGAGCAAACAAAGAAAGTGACGAGAGTGGAGATGACATGGACGACGATACCCAAATCTGTTCCTGCCATAATGTTACCAAAGCTTATGTGGTCGCGGCTGTAAAGGATGGAACTTGTGAATCCATCGGAGATGTCAAATCTTGCACCAAAGCAGGAACAGGCTGTGGTGGCTGCATGCCTCTTGTGACTAGCATTTTCAATTCGACGATGAAAAGTATGGGCCAAGAAATCAAGAACCATATCTGCCCTCACTTCAACTACTCCCGAGTTGATCTCTACAACATCATTTCAGTCAAGAAATTAAAAACGTTGCAAGAGGTGATGAAGGAAGCTGGAAATGACACTACTAGTCAAGGCTGTGAAGCTTGTAAGCCTAGTATTGGCTCGATAATTTCCTCGCTCTATAACCAACATGTTATGGAAAAACCTGTTCATGGCCTGCAAGAGACCAACGACCGATTCCTTGCTAATATTCAACGAAATGGTACATTCTCCGTCATACCCCGTGTCAGTGCTGGAGAAATCACCCCTGACAAGCTCATGGTAATTGGCCACATTACAAAAAAACACAATTTGCATACCAAGATTACAGGAGGTCAAAGAATCGACATGTTTGGCGCGAGGAAGCAGGATCTGATAGATATCTGGACGGAGTTGGTCTTGGGTGTTTTCGAGAGCGGACATGGATACGCAAAATCCCTGCGTACAATAAAGAGCTGTGTGGGCTCAACGTGGTGCCGATATGGAATTGGGGATAGTGTGGGGATGGCTGTCCGACTCGAGGAACGATACAAAAGTATTCGTAGTCCGCATAAGGTGAAGGGTGGAGTCAGTGGTTGTGTTCGGGAGTGTGCCAAAGCTCAAAGCAAGGAGTCGGTTTCTCTTCTCGCACCCAGAAACGTATATAGTACTAATCAGAGGGTTTTAGTTTTGGACTTATATCAACAGACAAAGGCTTTAACATTTTAGTTGGAGGCAATGGTGGAGCTTCGCCTCGACACAGCGAACTGCTCGTCAAGGATGTGCGGCCTGATGATTTGGTGCCGATTCTAGATAGGTACATTATGTTCTACATTCGTACCGCGGATAAACTACAACGTACTGCACGATGGATGGAAAATCTCCCGGGCCGCATCAAGTACCTCCGTCAAGTGATACTGGAAGACAAACTAGGTATCTGCGCCAGTCTTGAAGCCCAGATGGAAGAATTGGTGGGGTCATTTTTTGATGAGTGGGCGGAAACGATCAAGAATCCAGAGATCAAGAAGAAGTTTCAGCAGTTCGATAATACGAAAGAAAGTGTGTTGAATATGGAGTTGGAAGAGGACAGGGGACAGACGAGACCGGTATACTGGGCGAAGGAGAGCGTGAAAGAGGACTTTAAAAATAGGAAATGGTCGAGTTTGAGTTGGCAACCGATTATCGAAGCGTCTCACTTTGAAGGCGCAAATGAAGCTCCGAATGGGATTTCGGCGACGGTGAAGAGAGGGGATACTCAACTTACGATTTTTAGAGTGAAAGGGAAATTCCTCGCAACGCAGCAGATGTACCCGCACAAACGGTCTTTTGTGCTCTCAGACGGGCTCCTCGGCGATTTGGGGGATAAACTCTGGGTTTCATGCCCGAATCACAAAAGGAACTTTGAATTAGATGGGGAGCAGGCGGGAAGGTGTAGTAATAATGAAGATTTGAGCATAGCCATGTTTGAAGCGGAAAAGCGGGATGATGGAATGGTGTATTTGAAGTTGCCACCGACGGAGGAGCTCGATGAGGTGCTTGGGACGAAGAAGTGGATGGTGAGGAAGAGGGATAATGAGGTCGGGCCATTTGAGAAATTGGATAAGAGGTTAGGAGCTACTGGGTTGGGGAGGAAGGGAAGGAATCCTGTGGAAGTGAAAAATATGTTAGTAGCGGGAGGGAGAGGAGGGGACGGAGGGAATGAGAATATTGAGTGGTAAGCTAGGGGCTAAGGCAAAAGATAGAAATACATTGGGGGAAGAATTATGCCAATCAAGTATAATTAGCACCGTTGGTTTGTTGTTTTTTTGGGTTTTTTGGTTTGTTGGTCTGTTGGTCAATACATACTCTGTGTATTACCCTCTCTTCTTGCCGGTCTTTGGTTTTATTATAAAACGAGACATTGGCCTTCGACTAACCAAAACAACCGTGCCGTAATTATTCTAGAAGTCTGGATTTATGGAAAGAGCGAGTAGATGAGCTAAAGCCTTTGCTTATTCTCATGTCAACGGAACCACCAGTTCACCGAAGCATTCATCTCATTGCCTACGCTCCTGATGCTGTGCCACCAGCCTTTCGGGATGAAAAGAGCATCTTCAGGTCCAACTATGGCCTCAAACCCATCTCTATTCGCCTTGGGTCCCCAAACGGCCTCATGGAGAGCCCCTCTCTCTGGCTCTTCCATCATCTCCCTTCCGCGAAAGCTCGCCGGTCCAACTAGCCCGATCTTCTCCTGAATGCCACGGAATATGGCAGACCCATCACTAGGCCTGAACAGCCTAATTAGCTTTTTACCTGCCAATTGAACGAAGAGATTCGGATTCGGATCCTTGTGTAGAGGGGTGTATGTAGGTGGTGTGCCCAGCCAAATATTTGCGTCATAAACATCTCCTTTTCCAGCTTCTCTGACTATTCTGGGAGTGGGTAAATCATCTTGCAATTGCTTTGGTAGACATGCTATCTGAGCCTGAGCTATGTAGAGCTTTTGGGGGTGTATGTTGGTGTTGGATTCGGAGGTTTGGAGGAAGAGGGAGAGAGGTGCATCGAAGCGGTGGAATGTCGTGCCATTGGAACCTGCTAATAATCGGGAAAGGATATATGCCAATTGGTCATCTCCTCCTTCGCTTCTAATGTCCCCGTCTGTTGGAGTGATGAGTTCGTATGGAAGAATCACATCAGCAAAGGACGTGAGGTATTGTCGGGAAAGGACTTGCGCCCTAGGTAATTCACGCCCGTCTCCTTGACTGCCAGGCACAAACCATTTTTCGGCTGCAGGAAGTGAATGGTGCCAAGGTCTTCTCGTTTGTTTCGCTGTTATGAGAATGGGTTCTTCTGGGATGAAAGCTTTTTCTCGAAATTCAATGACATCGATGGCGTCGAGAGTGCTGACTATGCTCTTAATCGATGTCAACTTTGGGGTTGCACTGCCTGTAGTGGACTGAGAATAGTAGCGTGCTCTTCTTAGATCTTTAGCAAGTGTTGGAATTGATCTAGACATCAGGATATGACCGAAAGCAGTGTTGAGTCAACTCAAGTCAAGTTTAGTTTTGGGGGGGTTTTGCGGGGGGCACTGTCCAACCTAAAACCCCGACTCCGAATCCGACTAAGATTATTTACTCTACTGCCCTTCACTTCATCAACCCTTCTAAACAAAGTTTAAACAACTAACGGATATCTCTAAGCTTTTAACTATCTTCATTTGCCCATATGCCCCTACAGTAGCTTTCTCACATCTCCTCATTGCATGTCCACAGATCGCCACTAGGGGGGTTAGTGTTGATGCCATATGATATCTTTACTTCATAGCCTCAACAGACAACACCTCCTGCTCTGATCGGCGGGACGAAGACTCAATTCTTCGGTATGCAAGGAAAATGGTGAGGGGTACCAGCCGAACGATTAAGGAATTTTAAGAAGGCCGAGGTGAAGTGAGGTTTCCAGACACGACGCAGCTCAACCCAGTCAAGGTTGTACGGCGGCAGGTCCCGCTACCCCTATCTCCATCTACTTTCATAATATGCACTCGTCTTGTCAAAGTACAAGGCCTAATACCTCCTGTAAATCAAGATTCTCTATACACTTCAATGTTTTAGAGGAACCCCTAAGACGGTCTCCACAGTGGTGTCCCTCGAAGAGCTTCCGGAGCATCATTACAAACTTCATTTCTGTTAAAAATACTTCAATTTTAGTCATTTAACGTCCTCAACTATGGGTTTTCTGGGTGGCCGGGGGTTTTCAATGCATGCTTATTTAAGACTAGCCAATCCTCTCAGTTACCTAGCGCAGCTTCCGTGTATTAATTGTCTGCTCCATTGAGCCTGGCTTCCTTACTTGGCTTCCTAAAGCAAAGAGTGTGAGGAGAATGGGAAAATCTGGGGTTAAATTAACCCAGTACAGGAGCAGGATTGATAGTGTTATGTTTTAGATCATTTCGACTAGAGATTGCGTGTTTCTTTCACTCTCGTTGTAGTTCTATTTTTTTGAGAAGTGCGCTTAGCGCCCTTGTCTTGAAGGCCATACTTTCATCTAGAGAAAATTTTCTTCTAATATTTTCCTAGTTCAAGATGGCCTCCTTTCCAGAAGAAGCACTCAAAGTCGTGAGTGCTACAACCACAACCGCATAATTGGTCTTTTGTAGAACGTATCTAGATCCTAAGATAGCCATTAGCAATACCCCTGCCTTTCGAAAAGATGCTTCTAGTTAATGTTATCATTTTTGCTACTAGTTTTGAATCACTAGATAGCTTTACCCTCTCGAAATTCATAGCATGGAAAGTAAGAGGTTACGTGATATTTTTGGTAAACGCGAGGGACTTCAGATGTATATAGAAATAACTTCACACGATTTTGCGGATTTCTTTACCATCTTTAGCCTAACATCACTACGGACCATTCGTCCGCCATTCTAGCTTTGGAAACTATGATCAATCTAGCTTGAAGTTCACCAGCATTGTCTTAAAGGGGGATGTTGCTCTGGCAGAAATTGAGAAAGAAAGCGCAACTTGGATGGATACGAAAATACTCA
Organism: Ascocoryne sarcoides NRRL 50072; assembly: GCA_000328965.1. Lineage (NCBI taxonomy): Eukaryota > Fungi > Ascomycota > Leotiomycetes > Helotiales > Gelatinodiscaceae > Ascocoryne > Ascocoryne sarcoides. Next base: position 1,876,940 of record KB205941.1, read on the forward strand.
AAGTACGCTAAAAAAAACGAGTATAGAGTACCGGTGGATGTGCAAGTTGGCATAACACCAAAGAAGGATGGAACTCCACTGTTCATTTGTATAACATGAGTCGGCTTATAATTTTATACTAGCAGGTCTCGATACGGCCAGATCTGGTTTGGTCTGCGGTGCATATATTCTATCGAGATTAATCGATTAATCGTGACATCAAGTTGACTCGACAGGGTCTACTCAAGCGGGCAGACCCACGAATAGGTAGGCCTTTATTCCTCTTCGTGGCTCTCTTTGATATCAATAGGATAAGGCGTATTAATTGAATGTCGACAGATACGTTGAAAAGTTATGCAACGGTGGTTTTTCATATAAGGACAGGAGCGCTGCCCTATTGCAAGATGCTGGGAGCAAGATCTGATGAGGTAAATTATGTAAAACTTTAATTGGGTGAACTACGAGAGAAGGTAATCTTACTTCTACAGTAATGCTTTACTGCGGTTGTTAATAATTTTGAATTGCCTCGTTGCATTAGTCCATTAGGAGGCGCGAGGGATATGCACGTGCTCATACACCTGTCGGAATATGATTATTCCTCTCCGATCCGAGCATCCACGGACGTGGTTGGAAAGCCACGACGCTCTGCTTTGACTTTTTACAATTTCAACGTCAGCGTCGACATCTCCAAAGCCCTTTCGCGGATATCCGAACATCTACTTATCTCGACATATACTATAACCACCAAATTCCGAAGCCTTGTCACGCCCGTTGTCCTTTTCTAGCGAAGGCCGAAAGGTTAACCTTACTTACTACTGTAGCCCCACATAACAAAAATCAGCGCCAACCTGTAGGACCCCGCGGCCTTGATAACGTCCGCCTTTACCAAAGCTCGCAAGGTGTCCATTGCTGCTCACAGCTGCAACCGCTGTCAGCATACAGAGTAGCTGGCTTTGACGATACCTTTGTCTGCTTTCAAGCCATACCTACTACACTTGACTATCCCTCACTCGAATTGCGCCTTTGGAAAATCTTCTCTCTCAACCCATCCCTCTCTCTACGCCTCAAGTTTAGATTGACTATCTGTAGGGGATTATCAGGCCTCAGAGAAGCCGGTCAAGGCCATATAGCTTCCCATTGACCAAACTGCGCACACAGTTATCCCAGGGATAAAGGGCTGGGTCTCGGGGACAGCACCAGGATGTCTACCTCATCTGGCACTCCAGAGTCATGGATCTCATCATTCTGCTCACTACTCGGTCATGAGTACTTCGCAGAGGTATCGGAGGACTTCATAGAGGATGACTTCAACTTAACGGGGCTACAGACACAAGTAGCCATGTACAAGGAAGCTTTAGAGGTATATTTTTGGCCTCTGTTATGGTATAGAAAGGCCTGCTAACATCGCGCTAGATGATTTTGGACGTTGAACCAGAAGAAGAGGACGACGAGGACGAGGACGAAGAAGAGGATGAAGGGGATGATTCTGCTGAAGGAGAAGAGCGTGCGAGTCATAGATCTGCCACAGACCGAAGACATCACCGAATGGCCTCTGATTTGTCTATTATCGAATCCTCCGCTGAGATGTTATACGGCCTTATCCATCAACGTTTTATCTGCTCTCGCGCAGGCATACAGCAAATGTCGGAGAAATACGAACTGACACATTTTGGCATATGCCCACGAACAAATTGTGATGGCACCCGTACATTACCTGTAGGTTTATCCGACGTTCCAGGCGAAGATACGGTCAAGCTATTCTGCCCTTCCTGCCTAGACGTCTATGTGCCACCAAACTCGCGCTTCCAAACCGTAGACGGGGCATTCTTCGGTCGTACATTCGGCGCCCTCTTCCTCCTCACTTTCCCCGACTACGACATCAGTAAAAAGGGCTCCGAAGCCCTCGGTGGTAGCGCGCACAATAGCTCCCGTTCTCTACCTACGCAATCCGGTGATGCAGACGACAAGGACAAAATCAATGGCATGAACGCGAGCAATTTGGCGCCTGGTCTTGGGAAAGGCAAAATGTACGAGCCTAGGATATACGGTTTCAAGGTTTCTGAGCGTGCGAGGAGCGGTCCCCGGATGGCCTGGCTAAGAAATAGACCTGATGATATCAGAGAGCTAGACGAGGAGGCTAGATATCATGAAGAGCATCCTGATGAAATGAGCGAGGATGATGCAGCAAGTGTGAATGGGGCTTCCACCGCAATGGCGCCGCAGCCTGTTAGGAGATCGACTCGCCGAACAAATGGCGGAAGTCCCATGTCTTTAGAGGACGCTAATGGGACAGCGTATACATGAACGAAGTAATGGTGCTCATCTCGGACTCTAGATAAATTGAGCAAGCAAGGCATGGGTAATTCTAGGACAGAAGGTTCTTACGCCACTTGTGGAAGAGGAAGAATGAGTGGATGAATGGCTTGATTTGCATATGGATGGTTATGAGAGCGGGTGGTGTTCCATTCATCGACGATACTAGGCAGTGGCAGCGATGCAGACTTTGTAGGTATTGAATGCGGTAAACTATCTAGGAATGATACCAATTCTAGAAAGGGAGTGGTTATTATTTGTGAATATGCTAGTGCTATAGGAATCACTTGCTTAAGGGGTGTGAATTTCGTCTCCGTTCGTATTTTACGAGAAGACTTGGGATAAAATTTAGTGCCCTAGGATAACTGGGAAAGGGCGAGGCATTGACTGGATAAGCATGATTCTCATTGTGACCTTTTTTTCTTTCTATTTGACACCACTATTTTTCTTACATGAAGCTAGCTGCGGTCAATTCGCGCTACATTAGCAAGTTGGGATGCTTCCTCTAGGGTTGGGGATTAAGCTGGTGGTATTCACTTTGGAAAGTTATTTTCATTTTTGATGTTGAGGTGGGTGTTTCCCTTAAGAGGTTAGCGTTCGAACGACTTTTATATATACTAATAGATGTTACAAATGAGTGCAGCACGTGATTGGGTCACTCACAAAACAAGTCATGGCCCTAAGGCTCGGCATCCAAGGATTGGAGTCTACAGGTCGCGTGGACGTCCACCCGAGCTAGGGTGGACCAATTTTTAGTATTAAAGCTTAAGTGAACCTCGGGAAAGAACAATACTAAAAGGTTTAGAAAACGGGTTTTAAAATTTTAAAAACAAAGTTTATAAACGTTTATAAAACGCTTCTTATACGCTTTTAAATTGTTTTTATTAAAGAATATTATTAATAAATAAGAGGTTAAACAAAAGTAAGATTATATAGCTCTATATATAGCTATTAGTTTAAATTAAGCTAAACCACTTTTTATTTATACTAATCTTAAACGGGTTTCAAACGTTTATAAGTCTTTTAGCTAAGTTACTTTTATAATTTATAATTATATAATAAATAATATTTTAAAGTTTTTTATTAAACCTTTTATAAACGTTTAAAAAAAATATTATATTAAACCTTTTATAAACGTTTAAAAAAAATATTATATTATTATTAACTTATATTTTCTATTTACAATTTACTTATTAATTACAAACGTTTATAATTAGCCTTTTAATTAATTACAAACGTTTATAAAATAACTATATAAAAGCTTAAGTGAACTTCAAGTGTGAAATTCTAAATTTTAAGAAATTAAAAGGCTTAAAAAGAGGCTTATATATTATAAGGCTATTATCTACTGAGTATAATAAGGCGTATAGCGCGAAGATATTATAAAGTAGAAATTAATAAAGTATAATAAGTAAAGTAAGTTGATTATCAATCTTTATTAAATGTTTTTAATATTAATAATTAAACTAAAAGCTTAAATTGTTAAATTAAGTTAAATATAAAGCTTTTATTTACTAAAAAAAACTAGCTGCTTATATAAAACCTTTTTACTTTTAAACCTTTTAAACTTTATAATATTATAAACGTGTAATTGTTGGTATCAATATTACTAGTGAATACAGGTGGTAGAGTGAATGGGTTTATGGTCACGTGTACACTGGTCACTAGCTTAGCGAATGCGCTATAGTGTATAAAAGAGGAGTCTTATACTCCCCTTTTATAATACAACCCGATTAACACTTATACTAGCTTACAAACATACCTCGTAATCCGCGGGGTAGTGTTATAAACAGTAGGTAGATTAATACTAATCAGTTTTGTAATTCAGATTAAGATTAAAATCAAATTCGAAATCAACTGACTTATAAATGTAATAAACTAATAAAACTAACACTTCTAATTAACTCTTCTAATATAGCGAATTACGATTTAAAAACACTCTTATCTAACGATCTTATATAAGAATTTCTAAAAGAAAAATAGATTAAAGGATTTATAGTATAAGACTTAAAAAACCTACGAAATTAAGTAACTAGTAAAAAGTAAAACTAATATATTAAGAACTTTAACAAATATATATAAGTTAAGATCTATAAGTATAATAAGAAGTAGTATAAGAATAGAAGACTTTAAGAGATATATATAATAGATTTTAAAGGATTTAAAAAGGAAACTTTTAAACTAGTTTAAAAACGTTATTTTATAAAGCTATACAACTTACTTTAATATAGAGGAGTCTTTGTCTCTTATAATATAAGTAAAATACTACTTTAACAAACGCTCTATATTATACTTACGTCACCCGGATTTTACAAGTGAACTAAAAACGAAGTAGTAAAGGCTTTAAATGAGTTTAATAAAGGACTAGTATATTCTTTAAACTCTAAATTACTAAGTTTTCTAAATCACAAGTAATAACAATATAGTTCTTTAAATACTAGCTCTCTACGATTACCTCTACTATAAAATACGCCTCTTAAGAAACTTTTAACTATATACTTATCCTTTTAAAATATATCTCCTGTTCGTCGACCTCGATCCCTATCTCTTATTTAACAACTTCAATTACTATCCCCTTTTCGTCGACCTTGGTCTTCAAGTTTAGAACTTATATACCGAGCTTAAGCTCTAGGACCTATATACTTCAGAGAGAATCCACGGAATTAAAACAGTGCTTTTAAAGGAGCTTAAAATATGTAATAGAGTACTAAAGACGTACTTCTTATATTTTAAAGCTAAGATTAATAACACTAAGAGTATAACTTCTAATAACTTTAAAGTTATAGCCGACTTTAAAGTTATAACTTTTAATAACTTTAAAACTATAGTTTCTAATTTAACTTTTAATAATCTTAAAATAATAATTTCTGTTGGATGGAATCCGACACCTGTCATATGACTTGAGTTATATAACTGGTTGACTTATACTAAGTGATTCACTAGGGGGTTAAGGACTAGCTTTAACACCCCTCTTCTTTTCTCTTAGCTTTTTATTACTCTTATATATTTAATTAATTAAGCTATTATATTAGATTTTATACTTTTAACTATTTTATTTAATAGATTATAAACTTTTATATTTTATTATAATAAACTATTTTATTTATTAAAATACTTTTTTAATTCTTTATTTTATAAATTTAATTATAAGTTTTATAATAATAATAATAACTTTAATATAAAAGAATTAAATAATTTATAATTACTTTTTAATAATAAATTTAAAAATATAAAAAACTATAAAAGTTAAAAGAAAATAATAATTAATTTATTTATAACTTTTAATTTAAATAATTTTATATTTTTTAACTTTATTATATTTATAAAAGTTAAAATTATTAATATAAATATTAATATAAAGTTATTAAAATTTAAAGTTTAAAAGAAATTTTATAAATATAATATTAAAACTATATTTACTTTTATTAATAATATATTTAATATTAATATTAAAGTTTTAATAAAATTTAATTTTTTTATTAAAGGTATTTAAAATACTTTATAAAAGTATTATAAAAGTTTTAATATTATATTAAAATATTAAATTATTAAATATTAAATAAATACTTATTATTTTAATTTTAATAATATAAGTTAATATATTATAACTTTTAAATATAATATTTAATAAATAAAAAATTTAAAGTTTATATATAATTATATTAAAATTAATCTTTTTTTTTTATTTATAATTTAATTAAAAAAATTTCTTATTTAAATTAAATATTAATAATTAGTTTTTTA
>KB205941.1:1894523-1908629 GCA_000328965.1 Ascocoryne sarcoides NRRL 50072
TTAAATTTAAAAGGATTTACCTTTTAATTAATTAATATAAAATATATAATAAATAATATTTTTTAATTAAAATAAAATATATTAGTAAACTTTAAATATATTAATTTATCTAATAATAATTAACTTTTAAAATATATTTTAATTATATTTATAATTTTTAAAAGGTTTTATATAAAGATTTTAATTTAATTAATTTATAATTTTAATTAGTTAAAAATATAAAAGTAAAATATAAAGTTTTAAATTATAACTTTTATAACTTTAATAAAACTAGTTTTATAATAAGAATTATTTATTTTATAATAGTTATTATTTATATAAATTAGAATAATAAAAATAAAGTAGTTTAGTTAAATAATTAAAAATAAATAATAATAATTACTTATATTAATAATAAAAGTTAAAGTATTCTTTTATTTTTAATAATTTAAAATAAAATTTATCTTTTAAATTAGTATATAAATAGTAGCTTTTTATTTAATTAAGTTATTAAATTAATAAGTAATAAATAAATAAATAATCAAATAAGTTTAAAATAATTAAAATACTTTAATAAATATATTATTATTTATATAAAAAAGCTATATTAAATATTAATATTAAATAAGTATAAAAGTTATAAATTAGTTAAGTTTTAAAAGTATTATAAAATATATAATATTATTACTTTTAAACTATTATTTTATTTATTTTATTTAACTTAGTTATTTAATATTAAATGTTTTAATATATTAAAATAAGTATATAATTAATAAATTAAAACGTTTATTAAAGTTTATATTAACTATATTACTAAAGTAGAGTTCTTTTTAGCTTTTATAATAGTATATAAGAAATTTATAATAGCTTAAAACGCTTAGGCTAGATTCTAAGAAACTAGTTTAATACTTTTTAACTTATAACTAGTACTTTTAAAACTTAATATAAAGTTATAAACTCTAACTTCTTTTAAACTCTTTACTACTACTTTTAACTTTTAAGTTTTTTAAACCCTTTTTAACTTAACTAAAGCCCTTTTATAATTAACTCTCGTTTAAAATTAGATTATTTATTATTAAAAGAGCTTATTAACTTTACTTTTTAAAACAGTTATAATATTAGTAAAAGATATAAAATAAATGGTTTATAAAATAATACTTTTGTTTACTAAAGTATATATCTTTTAAATAGAAAATAAAGTTTAAAGTAAATATTATAAAATTAAAAATACTTATATTTATTAAAAAAGAACACTTATAATAGAAAATATATAAGAGATTTTAGTTTAAAAGAATATAAATTAACAGGTATAATATAACTTATATATAAAAGAGAATAATTAAAAGAAGAAGTAATCGTTTTTATAATATTATAATACTTATAAAAAAGTAAATTATAATATATAAACTTATTAATTAGATATTAATATATTTAGTTTTTTAGATTATTTTAAGTTATAATTAATTTAATATATTATAGTTGATTTATTAATATTTGAAGTTTAATACTAAGGAAAAATAGACGACTAGGTGATATAGTCGACTCGCTGATAAACTACGTTAATAGTTTTATAAAATTAAAAATTAGCTTCTTTTCTTTTTTTATAAATATAACTTTCTTAACTACTATTTACAAGTAATCTATTATAAAAAAAGCTTTAGTACTATTATTACAATTATATTAACTTTAATGATATTATTTTTATTAAGTTTATAAATTTAAATATTAATTACTTTACTTATACTTATTATAATAACTTTAAACTTATTAAACTATATAATTCTTATAAAATTATAAAGCTATATTATATTATTTATTATATTAAATATACTTGTTTTTAATATATTTTTAATAAAGTTTATATTAATATTATAAAACTATTTTTATATAAGATTAATAGAAAATAGTATATTATTATATTAATTAATAAAGCTTTTAAAACTTACTAAAGCTATACTTATATTAAAAAGAGAAACACTTATAATATTATTAAAAGCTATATATTCTAGATTTAAATATATTAAAAATAATAAAACTATTAATATTATTTATAACAAAACTAATTTATTTTAATAACTTTATAACTATTTTAATACTACTTATAAAAATATTAAAAAAGACTACTAATTTATTTATAATTATATATTTCTATTTGTAAAAGGCTTTATTTTATAAAGCTACTAGTATTAAAAGCTACTTATTTTCTCTTTTATAAACGTAGAGTATTCTATACTTATATTAAATATATAAAAAGTAGTTTAATTATACTTTTCTTTTAAGAATTTCTAGTATAAAAGTATTAATATTAATATTATTTATTTAATTAAAAATAACTATAGTGTTTTTTTATTAACTAAAAATCTTTAATTTTATTAATAAATTAAATATAGTAAAATTTAATAGTATTATATTTATAAGAAAGTTATTATTAGTAATATTAACTTTTAGTTTATATTTACTTTAAATATAACTGTAAATAGCTTAACTAACCTTTTATTTAAAGTAAAGTATAATAGCTTTATAAATAAAATAAATTTATATATTTTAAAGCTATAATTTATTTCTTATATTAAAGTATTTAAATATACTTAAATAAGTATTATATTTCAAAGTATTCGCTAGGTATATAGTCTCACTCGTATAAAAACCGTAGAGGATACTATAGGTGACGTGTGTATATTACTATATACTAGACTCGTATTTCTTAGCTACTTAAGAGATAGCTTACTTACTTACTTAAAAAGTTATAGCTTTTAACTTATAAGAAAAGGTAAAGCTATAATAGTTAAATAACTAATATAAACTAATTCTAATATAATATAGTCTATTGTAATCTATACTAAACTATTATATTCTAATACTCTCTTTTGAAGTAAGTTAGAACTTTATTTAACTTAATTTACACTTATAATTTTAATATTACTTTTCCTTTTTAATATAACTATTTTAATAGTCTTATTTACTTTTCAAACTTTTTAAAAGTAATATATTCTAGTAGCTTTATTATTTTATTAACAACTATATTACTTATAAAAACGTAATTAACTCTTAAGTTTTTATTTTTTACTAAGTTATAAATAAAACAATAAATAATATTAATATACTTTAATTAATTATTTAAGTATATATTCCTTATTAATATAATAACTTCTTAGTTATTTCTAAGTATTTATATTAGCTTTAGATTATTTCTAATATACTTAAGAAAACTGAAGTTTCAAAAGACTTATATAAACTATTAACTTTATTTTATATAACTTATAAGTATTATATATTTAAACTTATAACTTAAAGTAATAATTAACAGTTACTTTTTATTTAATTATAAGATTAAACTATTATAAAATATTATTACATTTTTAAAAATATTTTTTCTATTAACTTTATTACTTATTTAGTTTATATTTAAATAAAATATAATAATATTATACTTTTCTTCTAGTTTATAATAGACTCTTAATTTAATAGTTAACTTTAAATACTATAGTAATAACTTTAATATATATTTATAATACTTAAATAAATTATTTATAAATTAGCTTAGCTTTTTTAAAATAAAAGTAATATTAAGTTTTATTAAAATTATTATATATATTAAACTTTTAATAGTTTATTAATATTTAATAATGTTAATTTATTTATTATTATTAAAAGGGTAAAGGTTTTTATAATCAACTAGTAAGTAAAATTTATTTAAGTTTAAAAGTTTTTTAAATAATTTTAAACTTATTAAATATATTTGTACAATATTACTTTTAATTAAACTTAAAAGTTTAATACTTTTTATTATAAATAACTTTAACTTTAAAATTTTTATTAATCTCTTTTAAGTTTTTAATATTAAACTTTAAAAATAGTTTTTTATAAAACTAATTTAGTTCTCTTTTACTTTTAATAAAAGTAATAATATTATTAATATATATAAAAAGTTTAACTGTTTTTATTATATATATTAATATATATAGATTTATAATATTTTACTTAAATTCTTACTTAATTAACTTATCTTTTATAAACTAGTTTTAACCTTTTATAGTTTACTTTAGTTTATATAAACTTTTTAAAACTTATTAAATATAACTTTCTTTTATTAAAATACTATTAAAAACTTTTAAAAATATTTATTTTTTTAATTTAGATTTTATAAATATATTTTTAATATTATAATAGTTATATTCTAAGTCTTTTATAATAATTATAACTAAAAATAGTTTAAGTATATTTACTTTATTAGTTAAAATAAACGTTTATTTATAGTTTTATTTATAAACTTAATTAAATTCTTATATAATTAATTAAGTTTCAAATCTTTTAATACTTTTATTTACTATTATTTTAATTATATAAACTTCTTTATGTTAAATTTAATAGTACATTATATTTAATATAATTAATATATATAATAAAGACTTAAATATTATATATATTTAAATTGTTATTAGCTTTAATATTACACTTAAGCTATTATTAGCTTTAATAATAAGTTAAATACATTTAGCCTAATATAAGCTAAATAGATATATTACTTATCATAGGCTAAAAGTTGAATTAGTAATCAAATGAGGGGTAATTAATAATTGAACTTATATTTGTAATCAAATGAGGGGTAATTGGTAATCAAAGCTTGTATTTGTAATACAGCTAATATAAGTCGAATGATTTTACTATTAAGATAATTCGGGTATTATATTTAATATAATATTTAATATATTATAAATTTTAGTAGTATAAGACTATTTAATTCTATAGGTAGATAATATATTATTATCTAACTAAAGGCCTAATAGTCTATCCGATCGGTTTTAATAGAGACCGATTGTACTTATGTATTTAATCTATATAATAGCTAGAATCTACTTTTAAAATAGATTCTATTCTTAAGGAATTCAATAACAATATTATAAGAACTTAATTATTATAAGCCCGCTGCAACCATTTTATATACGCCTCGTATATAACTATAATTTATACGCTAGCTAAGCCCTTATCTGATACCTCTAAAGTTCAAAGCTAACAATTTATAAAAAATAAAGATTATATATTTTTTAATAAAACTACTTTTTAAAATATATTATTTATATGTAAAAATAATATTTTTGAAATATTATTATATAATATTATTTTATATACATAATTTTACTAGCTTATTTACATATTTAAAAGATTTTAACATTAGTAATTTCTTTAGTAAAAAAAATATTTTTATTATATATATTTTTAAATTTGTTATTTAATATATATTCTAATAAAATTTATATAACTATTATTTAAATCCTTTTTATATTACTTTAGTTTTTTAAATATAATTTTGTTTTCTTTTAAAATAATTTAATAAAGTATTTAAAAAAATTTATAACTTTGATACTTAGTTTAATTATAATATAGTTTTTTATATAACGTGGTTTATCAGCGAGTCGACTATATCACCGAGTCGTTCATTTTTCCTTAGTATTAAACTTCAAATATTAATAAATCAACTATAATATATTAAATTAACTATAGTTTAAAAGAATTTAAAGAACTAAATATATTAATATCTATTTAACAAGTTCGTGTGTTATAACCTACTTTTTTGTAAGTGTTATAACGTTGCAAAGACGATTGCCCCTTCTTCCGATTACCCCCCTCCATACGTAAGTCGCGTCACACTGGTTTATTTACATCCTTCTAAGCTAAAATGTTCTATATATCCTCTACTATAAGTGCTCCCCTTTAACAGACACGAGTCTTTTTAGCCCTACAACGTTTGCTTAAGGCTTTATTCGCTGCTCAAAGGGTATATACCTTAGTAGATAGAAGTGTTATCTTATAAGCTATTCGCTTTATACTCTTTATTAATACTACAACTGTTTTAAAGAGTAGAGTTAGCGAGCTCCTCTAATAATAAGTAATCCGATTCCGAACGAGAGTTAATTGTAAAAGGGCCTTAGTTAGGTTAAAAGAGGTCTAAGAGACCTAAGAATTAGAAGTGGTAGTAGAGAATTTAAAGGGAGTTAGAGTCTATAATCTTATATTAAGCTTTAAAAGTATTACTTACGGGTTAAAAGGCACTAGGCTAGCTTCTTAGAATCTAGCCTAAGCGTTTTAAGCTATTATAGATTTCTTATATACTATTGTAAAAGCTAGAAAAAACTCTACTTTAGTAATATAGTTAATATAAGCTTTAATAAACGTTTTAATCTGCTGACTATACACCCGCTTTAATATACTAAAACACCTAATATTAAGTAGCTAAGTTAGATAAGATAAATAAAGTAATAGTTTAAAAGTAATAATATTATATGTTTTATAATACTCTTAGAACTTAGCCGATTTATAACTCTTATACTTATCTAATATTAGCATTTAATATAGCTCTTTTACACGAGTAGTAGTATATTTATCAAAGTATTTTAGCTATTCTAAACCTATCTCATTATTCGTCTATTTATTACTTATTAGTTTAATAGCCTAGTCGGGTGAAAGGCCGCCGTCTGTATACTAATTTAAAAGGTAGTTTTTACTTTAAACCACTAGAAATAGAGGAACACTTTAACTTTTACTATTAATATAAGTAATTACTATTATTTATTTTTAATTATTTAATTAAACTACTTTACCTCTATTATATTAATTTATATAAGTAACAACTATTATAATATAAATAATATCTATTATAAAGCCGATTTTGTTAAAGTTATAAAAGTTATAATCTAAAATCTTATATTTTACTTTTATATTTTTAACTAATTAAAACTATATACTAATTAGCTTAGAATCTTTATATAAGGCCTTTTAAAAGTTAGAAATATAATTAAAACGTGTTTTAAAAGTTAGTTATTATTATATAAATTAATATATTTAAAGCTTACTAACGTATTTTCTTCTTTTTAATTTAAAAATATTATTTACTATATCTTTTATATTAGTTAACTAAAAAGTAAATCTTTTTAAATCTAAATTAAATATATTTTAAATAATTACTTTCTTTTCTAAAATACTTAATTTATAATAATTAAATTATATCTTATTATAAGAAGTTTAGTTAACTATTTTATTTAAGAGTATTATTTAAAAAACTTTATATAATTTTATTATCTTTTAAAAATTAATTTCTTTAGATAAACAAATAGCTTTAATAGCTAAAATAATTTAAGCTTTTTAGGTTTAAATTTCTATTTGTAGTAGTTAAGAAAACGTATATTAAAGTAGATAGGGTAGAATATAAGGAAAAATAGACAACTCGGTAATATAGTCGACTCGCTGATAAACCACGTTAAATATTTACTTTAATAGTTTTATATTAAAATTATATTAGTAGTTACGCCTTTTTAAGTATTATATATATATTATATTTTATAATTTAATTTAAATATTTAATAAGTTTATTTTAATATAAAAATATAATAGTTATTAATTAAACTAATATTTTATTTTTAACTTTTTAATTATTTATTACTCTTAAAAGTTTTAAAATATTATTTAATTATATATACTTTATTTTCTTATTAAAGTATAATTTAGCTTTTACTTTTTAGTTTTTAAATTATTTATTTGTTTTATAATTCTTTTAAATAAATATAATAGTTTATATATACTTTTTATAATTAAAGTAATTCTTATAAGTAGCTTTTATTATATAATTAGAAATAGCTTTTATTACATTAAGTTCTTTTTAATATTAATTTAATATATAAGTTATAATATTAAGTTTTTAAAATTATTATACTTTTAAAACTTATTAATTGTCTTTAATAATTTAAATACTTTTATTATTAAAAGCCTTTTAGTAATTACTTTTATATAATTTCTTTATTAAAAATAAATTTATATTTACTTTAAAAATATAAAATATATTATTTAAATAATATAAGATTTTATTTATAATTTTCATTAATACTATTTCTTATATTTAAAAATATAATATTTATTTTTTTACTTATATATAAACTTTTAAAGTTAACTTTAGTTTTTTAAATAAGTAAACTATAAAAAGCGTCGTTGCCTTTTAGCCGCTTTCTCTCTAAATTTAAATATACTTGAGTTTTATAGTTTTAATAAGATAAAAAACAACTTTACTTTTAATCTTAACTTATACTTAACAAAACCAGTCCTTATAGTTATCTCTGCTAATCGTTAGCAGAAACTTATTATCTTTCCCCATTTTCTGTTTTGTAGTTGTTATAAAGTATTCGATGCGTTCAACTAGGTTTTATATATATTACCGACGCGTAAATTAACGTGTTGTCGGCTTAGTTAGTGTGTGGGAATCTATACTCAACTTTCGAGTTTTGTAAAAAATCTTCCTCTAAAGAATTTTCTAACTTAGCTTTATAAAACTCCCTCTAGAGATCTCTTTCTTCGTACAGTTGGGTCGAGTAGCCCTCTGGCTCTCGATAGTCGTGCGGATTCGTGCGGTTTACTGAGCAGCTCTCTAGCTCTCAGCTTATAGAACTCCCTCTAGAGATCTCTGTATTCGTGCGGTTGGGTCGAGTAGCCCTCTAGCTCTCGATAGTCGTTCGGTTTAACGAGTAGCTCTCTAGCTCTCAATAGTCGGCCTGTCTTACTTATCAGCCTCTCAGCTCTCTCTCTTACTTAGCTAGTTCCCTCGTGCTTACTTAAGAGTAGAATCAACTGCTTACTTCGTCGATTAAGTCGCGTTATATACTCTAGGCTTATAACCTATTCGCTAAATATATAGTCTCACTTGTATAAAGATTATAAAAGATACTACCGGTGACGTATATATATTATTATATAACTTTAGTTATATAACTAGCTAACTAGTACTAAGTGATTTACTAAAGCTTAAAAATTGGTTTTAATTCTCTTTTCTTCTTTAGCTTTTAAACTACTCTTATATTAGTTAATTAAGCTGTTTATTACTTTAAATTCTACACTTTTAACTGTTTTATTTAATAATTATTATTATTAATTATTAATAAAAACTTATTATTTTTTCTTATTTTATTTTAAATAATTATTATAAAGTATTTTATATATTTAACTAAGTTTTATATATATTATTAATATATTATTAATGTATTATTAATATATTATTAATATATTATTAATATATTAACTTAATTAATATATAAAATTTTATAAAAAAAGTTTTTTTAAAAAAATTTTAATTTAGCTTTATAAAACTCTTTTAAAAGACTTTTTTATATAATTTATTAAATAACTTTTTACCTTTTAACTTATAAAGCTTCTTTTAAAAAATTTTATATTTAAATAATTAAGTTAAATATCTTTTTAGCTTTTAATAGTTATTTAAATTAGTTTTAAATAACTCTTTTAGCTATTAGTAGTTTATTTAGTTTAATAAGTAGCTTTTTAGCTTTTAATAGTTAACTTATTTTACTTATTAGCTTTTTAACTCTTTGTCACGGGGCTATCACCCACCGAGGATGATAGGGCGTGGTGGCGCGAAGATATCACTGAGTAGGGATTAACGGTGTGTAATAGGTGAGGTAAGTCGACTGTGAATCTTTACTGAGTGTCTTTAATATTAATAGTTAAATCAAAGGCTTAAATTGTTAAATCAGGTTAAATACGAAGCTCCTATTTACTAAAGAAAACTAGCTGTTTATATAGAACCTTCTTACTCTTGGATCCCTTAGACCCCGTAGGTCCTAGATCACGATAATTCCTTATGGACCCCGTAGGTCCATGGATCGCTGCGATCCACCCTTGTATCTTGTAGGTCCATCACGTGACCGTGTCACGTGTCAATCGGGTCATGGCTTCTCTGTGCAATTCAACGACTACCGAGCCTCAGGGCCATGACTTGTCTCGTGATTCTGGTCCCGTGTTACATGTTCGTAACACTCTTTTACTTAAGTAGTTTCTTATACTTATTTAAAAGTGGAATTAACTACTTATTTTATTAATTAAATTATATTATATACTTCAAGCTTATAACTTATTTATTAAATATATAGTTTTACTTATATAAAAACTATAAAAACTATTATAATAAAACTAATATATATATATCTTATTATATATTTAACTCTTATTTCTTATTTATTTAAAAGCTAACTTACTTACTTATTTAAAAGGTTATAACTCTTAACTTATAAGAAGAGCTAAAGCTATAGTAACTAATTCTAATCTTATATAGTTTATTATAACTTATATTAAACTATTATATTTTAAGAAATTATATTTTAAAGGTTAGTAAATATTTAGTATTTTATACTATTAACTATTTAATTATAAATTCTATTTAATTTATAATAGGTTTTATATTTATATATTAAATAAAAATATAATATTTTACGTTTTTAACTACTAGATTATAAATCTTATTAATTTATAATAAATTTAATAGTTATATACTAAGTTAATATATAATCTTTTATTTTTTAATAATTAAATTATAAATTTTAATTAGTTTAACTTATATTAAACTTAATATGAATTTAGTTTATATTAAGCTGAATATTATACTAGGTCACGTAATACATTTAAATTATATAATTATTTAAATATAAATATTATAAATATAATATAATATTATATTTAATACTTATTTTAAAACTTTAAATAAATTTAATTTAATAATACTAAGCCTTTTAAACTTAAACTAAAGGTTTTAATTTTAATAATAAGCTTATTATTTTAGTATTTAATAAGATTATTTAATATTTTATTTACAAGTAAAGTTTATTTAATATAACTTAAAATTTATATTATTTTAAATATAATAATAAAACATATAATAAATATAACAATTTTATAATTAAATTATTTCATTTTTAATTTAAAATTAAAACTCTTTTAAATTTTTAACTAATATTAAAAAGAATTTTATTAAAAATTATAACTTTTTAATAACGTTTTTGTTAAAATTTAGATATTTAAAAAAGTGAGGGAGAAACGCGGTTCGCGAAAAAATGCGGTTTTATAACCCTTTAGCTTAAACTTAAAATGGGTTATTATAATAATATTATATAGTTAAATATTAAGCTGACTATTGCTTATATTTTCTAAATGTTATTCTATAAGCCCACGCTTTATTAATTACTTGAGGGCAAATCTAAGACTCCTAACTAGAATTTCTACGTTTATTTCCGAGACTCTAATAGAAAAGAACGCTTTGATTATTATATTATTTAATAGCGATAATCACAAAATATCCAAGTTTGTATTCTCGTTATGGTTGAATGCCCGAACCAACCCCATGGCACATCCAGCTGCTGCGCTTCCGACTACCACCATCTGGATACCTCCCCAACAAGCGCTTTTAATATTATTTCCTCCCTGCCATCCTATTATAATGCCGGTTTTAGTGTATCCGAATGTGAAGAGCGCTAGAACCATAACTCCGAGTGAGATATACAGCCCTTTATACACCTCCTTGTTATCAACGCACAAATAGGGAATCAGAGGCAAAAGGCCCCCAAAGAAATATGTGATTGCGATAGTCAGTGCAGAATTCGTGGCACGAAATGATGCGGGTTCCTCTTCGCAATGCTGGAATTGTATTACAAAATCAACAAGGCGAGGAGAATCTGCCAAATGCCTCGTAAGGTCGTCGAGAGTTGCCTTAGGTACGTTGTAGGGTGCGAAGACTTCGGAGACTTTCTGGATAACTGTTTGAGGATTGGTAGCTATAAGATGTTGAGTTTTCTCCTTGAGGGCTTTATATGACGCTCTTTTGGGGGTTAGTAGATAGTAAACGAGAGATTTTGATATCTTACGCTTCACTCTTTGCTCCGAGGTAGCCTCCGAGGCCCATCGATATAGCGCCAGCAATCAATTCCGCGAAGCCGCCATAGATGACCACTTTCGTATTACCCAATGCCGAAAGGCCAGCCGTTAGTGCAAAGGGCACAGTAAGGCCATCCGAAAGCCCAATTGTCGCATCTGATATCACCCTCGCGTCTATCTTGAACCCCTTGCTTTGATTCACCTTATCATTTTTCGAATCTATGCCGAGTGACTCGAGATCCGTGGTGGAGTCATTTGTGACTATTTGTTCGTTATCTATATGATACACAATTCAGTGTTAGCAATTAGGCACTCAATAGTGGGCAACAAAGGGTAATGCGTCATGTTGGGTGAATGACACATGGGGATCAGAGGCAGAGAGGGTGGAGACTTGCTGTAATGGTAGAAAGACTGGGTAGGGCGCGCAATCGGTGTGAGGGTTTGGCGGTAGAAGAGGTTCTTTAACCCAACTAAGGATATGACTGCGACTGGGGATATATTTACAATTGGATGCCGTCTTCGAACCACAGAGCGCAAGGCTGTATCATCTTGAGGTATATCATCGTCGACAGTCGAAGAAGCACCCCACAGCAAGCTGCTGTCGATGTCGTTGAATTGCGTGTACTGTATATCTTCACGGGCTGTCTTCTTGAGAGGTACCATGATTAGTGCTATACAATGCGATATAACTTGTATATCTGTTTTGTGGCTTCTTATAGCAATTTATATTCTAACTTTAAATTAAATGAAGAGTTACCAATTGGTCAGTCCCTGTGCTAAGGACACGGGAGCTGATTGGACGGAGTTTACTAAGTGCTACGGAGATAACAAGTAGGCGCCGCGCCAGTGGATTGTAACGATCGGGATCGCGATTGCCAAGGATCGCTTAGCTTAGCCAATGCGCAAGGTATCCCGTGATATTGATTTCAGGGCAAGAGATAGGAACAGATACGGAAGGGTTTTAAAAGGGAAGCGAATCGTATATATAAAGGGTATAGCTACCCTACTCTCTTCTACTTCTTTATACTTTATTCTTCTCCGTATATAGACCTATAAGTCGATATCATTAGCCACTGATACACACTCTCATATGCCCCTTTTGGTGCCCTTATCCTCTTGTGTTATTACATAGATGGTTTTTAAAAAATTAATAAAAGATTTAATAGTAATTAATAATAAAATTATATTATTAGTTTCTGTCAAATGGGACGGTCAAGGGTGCGGAAACTAAAGTAATAAACAGCTTAAATTTTAAAAGAAAGAAAAAAAGAGTTAAAGTATTACTATTAGTTTAAAGTTATCTTATAAGAAGAAATGTAAATAATAAGTACTAGTTTCAATAAAATAAATAAGATAAGAACTAGAAAGGGTTTAAAAATATATAAGATATTTATAATAAAGGCTTATATTAGTATAGAGTAGTAAAGAGTACTAATTATATATTTGTAACGATCGGAATCGCTTAGCTTAGCCTAGCGCGCCAAGGGCGCACTCCACGTGATTGCTTTCCCCTTGATACCGATCAGTGACGTAAGAGGTTAAGAATAGATTTAGATAGGTTTTAAAAGGGAGGCGAATTATATATATAAAGGGCTTAGTTACTTAACTCTCTTTTACTTTCTTATACTTATTTCTTTTTTATATATAAACTGTTAGATGGAATCCGACACCTGTCATGTGACTTGGGTCGTGTGACTGGTTGACTTATACTAAGTGATTCACTAGGGGGTTAAAAACTAGCTTTAACACCCCTCTTCTTTTCCTTTAGCTTTCTATTACTCTTATATACTTAATTAATTAAACTATTATATTAGATTTTATACTTTTAACTATTTTATTTAATAAATTATAAACTCTTATATTTTATTATAATAAACTATTTTATTTATTAAAATATTTTATTAATTTTTTATTTTATAAATTTAATTATAAATTTTATAATATTTAAATATTAAATATATTTTTATATTTAATTAATATTTACTTTTTTAAATATATATATAATAATACTTTTATATTAATATTATATATTATTTAATTTTATAGTTTTATTTAATTAAATTATAAATTAATAAGTTATTTTATAAATACTTTTTTTATATTAAATTTTAACCTTTTTTTATAAATTTTATTTTTAATATAATTTATTAAATTATTTTTTATTTTTTAATATTTTAAAAAAGAAATAATTAAATATATTATTATTATTTTTATTATTTTTTTATAATAATAATAATAATTTTAATATAAGAAAATTAAATAATTTATAATTATTTTTTAATAAAAGTAAAATAAAAAAAAATAAAATATATAAAAGAAAAAATAAAAGTATTTTTATATTAAAGTTTTATAAAAGTTATAATAAAAAAGTTATATATATTAAATTAAAAAATATTTTAAAAATAATAAAGTTTTTTTAATAATATT